>JAXBDA010002240.1:0-44507 GCA_036023075.1 Gaultheria prostrata | reverse complement strand
CACCGCTAAACATGATTCAACTACTAGTGAAAAAGATTTACCTTGTTTGTTCACCTTGTTGAGATAAACTGGACAATCTTTCTTCCAGTGCCCTTTCTGCTTGCAGTGAAAACACTTGCCCTTAGGCCTTTTCACTCCACCTTGAGGTCCATTAACTGCCTGAGGAGCATTGACTTGCTTGGGAACCTTTTTCTGCTTCTTATTGCCTTTCGGCTTAGAAGTAGAAGCCTTTTCAGCCACAAATACAACCTCCTTTGTGTTGTCCACCAGACCCTCAGCTGATATAAGCTCTTTAAACAATTTCGTCAATGAGTAATGCATCTTATGCATGTTATAATTCAGACGGAACTGCTTAAAAGGGCCAGTCAGCGAATTGAGCACTATATCGACCTGGGTTTCCCCATCGATTTCAGCTCCTAGGATCTCTAGTTCATTCAGAAGACCTATCATCTTCAGAACATGATCCCTAACTGGGGTCCCTTCAACCATTCTTATGTTCATCACTTGATTCATTGCAACCTGCCTAGCCGCACGATTTTGATCCCCAAACATTTCTGAAAGGTTATGCATCATGTCATAGGCAGTTTCCATAGACTGATGCTGATGTTGCAATACATTCGACATGGAAGCCAGAATGTAACACCGCGCCATCTCATCAGCCTTAATCCAATCCTTATAAGCTTTGATTTGGATTTCTGTTGCATTTTCAATTTGAGCCGAGTTGGGAGGACACTCTTCAGACAATACATACTTATGACCCTCAGCAGTTAGCACAATATTCAGATTTCTTTTCCAGTCAATGTAATTAGGTCCAGTAAGTTTGTTTTCTTTGAGAATAGCAGCAAGTGGATTGAATGAAGCCATTTGATATCTGAGAATCACATAACAATCAATTATGATGGGCAAATAAAAACCTTTTGTAATTCTATTAAATTGGTTCCCTCGACCAGTCTATTAAAAGAAAAACATTAGCAACCCTACACACCGTGAAGAGTATGCCTCGATGGGAAGGTCCACTACTCCTCATCATTCGTGTAGATAGGCAAAACCTTTTAATTTTATTATCTAGACACTAGACCGTGCCCAATAAAATTAAATAGCTAACATAGCTTCGGTCCTATAAATAATAGCAGTGACTCTGATGGAGAGGATACTATTATTTATAGCTAAGTGTATACCATTACCTAGCCTTAGACCCATTGTTCCGTAATGAACCACCTCAGATGGAGAAGTAATTCATACAACAATTATCATAGAGCTATCCTTTAAGGAAGTTTGTACTGATGATGCCTCAATTAATTTTGTCCGATGGGGAGGAAGGTTCTAAAACCAACACACAAAATTAATCATCTCATCTACATACTAGTAATGGAGACCGTGGGATTTATATAAAATAAACTCCCTCTCCCACTTAGTTATTTAAAAAATTTGTGAGGGTTATCAAATTTACGTGTTTGCAAAAAAAATGTGATCTAGGTCAAAAGGCCAAATTTTACCATGTTGTCCCAATATGGTAACTATCACTCATGCAAAACACACATGGAAACATAAATAATCATAAATAAGGAAACATAGTGAAAAACGAATCCCAACTATTATGGTCATGATCCTTGTTTCCAAAGTTGCAGCTGCGCCTTGTGCACCAAGTTAGAGATTAATCCAACAACAAGGGGTCGAAGGGGGTCGAGCTGTTCCTTAATCAGAAGCTCATCGGATCCATCAAAAATCTCGATTTCTACCTTCAAACAGCAATTTCAGCCACCATACAGAACCTGTGATTTTATACATTTATCCTATGCCTCCAATACAGAGTTCACATAATCTAGATAAAAAAAAAACACAAACTGCAGAAACTGTAATCTTACAACAGTCCTATGCCTCTTTTACAGAGTTCACATAATCTACATCTATCGATGATACAACTAAAGAAATAAAGATTACATGAATACCTATGCCTCCCACATACCGGAGTTCACATACTACTTCCATAAAGCAGTAACCACGCATAAAAACAACGTGGGATCCAATCACACAATCAAACATACGTGACCATAATAGTGGGATAAATATTCTGCAAAACAGACGTTAGCATATACTAGAACTCTGCAAAACAGCTGTTAGCACAGATCTATGCTCTACGTTCTACGGACAACATGGCCTATATAATCCATATGCATGATCACAGCCTGCTCTGATACCACTATTGGGAAACGGATCCCCAAGACCCCGTGATGATGCGTACAGATTATACACCGTTAAACTATTAAAACCCTACATGGCGGAATTAGGGTTACCTCTCCTCCGTAGACACGAGCGCACGGTGGAACAGTTTCTTTTTCCCTTAACCCGAACACAGCACGGACAAAGCTCGACCGTACCTAACGATCTTCTGCCCTATTCCCTTATACCTCGAATCTCGTACCCGATTGTGGACTCCAACGAGATCTGTTTTTCTCTCTTTTCACGGCTCTCTATTGTATCTCACAAAAGCGTGTGAAACCTAGAGAACAAAACAGTATATTTATAGGGCTAGGGCAGGGACCTCAGGAGAAATAAATCCGGGCTCCTTGTGTAAATAAGAAACCCTAATCCTACCAGGATTCTATTTCTTATTTCACAAATTATAATTCACACCACTAAAGAATTATAATTGCACTCCTGTCATTATCTCAATTAATATCGAGCTCCACGTCATTAAATATTTATTTATCTCTCCACGTTAAGATTACAAATACCCGTTGATTCCATGAAATTACTAACAGTCTTCGGTAGTAATAAGCCAGAAGAAATTTCCGGATTCGAGGGAGAATTTGGAGGAGATGTTGTTGTTGTTAAAGATTCTGTCGCCGCCGGTGTAGCGACTGAAGTATCGTCGTTCATTTGGGAATAAGGTGGTGTAAGAATCAGTTGGGGTTGACTCGGGGACTGTCGAAGCGCAGTGGTGCGAGTAAGAGAGGGAGGTTGAAGAAGAGAGTGAAGTTGCAGAGAAAAGAGTGAAGAGAGAGATCAGAAACACGAAGGAGAAAGATAAAGGATTCATTGCCATGACCACAATTTTCTTCAACAACAACGAGGAGGAGGACGAGAATGTAAAATGAGTGTTTACATATGGTACTTTGCTCTGAATTTAAATAGGGTCCAATATTATTTGCGGTGCAGGCAAGGCGCCTTGCCGGTTATATATATATTAAAAAAAAGATGAGTTATCACTTGACGTGGGGAGACTTGGACTTCGATCGGATTGGTCAATTTTTTTTATACGAATACAAATGTAGGCATCATATCATGCACAAGTATCAACTTGATAATTCCACTGGTTACGTATTGATATCTTAGACTTTTCTTTTTTATTGTGATTTTGTTTCCTTGTATTCGTTGGACCGTTGTGCCCCTTTTAACAGAAAAGATTGTCTTTTAAGAAATTACATCAAATTTTGGATGATACTAAACTTCTACTTCTGGAACTTTCCAACCACCCTCTCTAGGAGTCTCGACAAACGGCGAAAAAAGAAGAAGAGAGGACTGGCTATAGTACCTTCACCTAATAGAGATAAAAAAAAAATGAGTGTCAATATCAAAATGAGAAGTGTCAATATCAATTCCCTTCCAAAAACATGAGAATAGACAGTTGTGATGGGGTGCTATGGGCAGGGGTGCAAACGAGAGGAGCCGAGCCGAGCCGAGCTTTGTAGTGTTCGAGCTCGGCTCATTAAGTAAACGAGCCAAGCCAGTGTAACTTACTTGACGAGTCTCCTTAAACGAGCTTTTGTGAGCCAAGTCGTGCTTTAGCGAGTTCGCTAACTAAATGAACCTGAGAAAAGAGCTTGAGCTCGGTTCGATAAGTTATCGAGTCGAGCCATGAGCTACTCACGAGCAGCTCGGTTCGTTTGCAGCCCTAGCTACAGCCACCACGCCAAACATTACATCGTACTCGCTCAACACTGAAAAATTTGATCAGGTATTCAAATTTCAAAATGTTAATTAATGAATAATGAACTCTTTATACTCTCTCCGTATCCACAAGTAGACCCCCACTCCAAACCAGCTCCATCACACACCATTGTATTCACCTTTTCCTAACTAAAACCTCACAGTTACTCCCTCCGTCCCTTTTATAGTGTTTAACTTTCCATTTTGGGTTATCCCTTAATAAGTGTGTGTTTTGAAAAGTTAGTGTGTACATTTCCTATTTTACCCTTAAAAGTAGATTCTTTTTTGAAAAGTTAGTGGGTATTATTATATTGATGATGGTAAGTAGTGGAAAGTAAATGTAAAAATTGTTAAAGTTGATGTGAGAGAAAATAAGTTGGAATTACGAGATAATACACTTAAAAAGGGACGGAAGGAGTATCTATTAGGGGTTCACATAAACATTGGGTCTACCATTTTACCCAAAAAATGAAAAAAAAACAATGCGTCTACGATGAAAAACAGAAATCTTGAAATTTTTTGGATGAGGGCAGGAAAATCTATTTCTTCGATTGAGCGGGTACATATACCATAAACATTGAATATGAGTTTCAATCATAATTTTTTTATTTTTCTGATTTCTCTTATCGAGACGAAATAAAATCCTTACAAATTTGACAAGAAACTAACAAATACGAAAAAAAATAAATTTAAATAAAGATCAAGAAAAAAAAACCAAGTGGCTCATGCAAAGAGAACAAAAACTAAAGTTAAAGATAAAAACCACCTTTTAACGGGAAAAAATGACAAGCATAGGAGAAAGAGAGTACAACTCTTAATACAACTATAAACACATGTATTTTGTTGTTCAAGTTACATAGACAACACTTGATCAAAAAAAAAAAGGTACATAGACAACTAATTAGGACAACATTCCATGCTTATTTTTTGACAAAAGTGAGAAGAAAATTCTATGTTTGGAAGTACTGAATACATGCAGTTGTAAAACAAACTACTAGCATTTAGAAACTTATTTCCAACGGTAATCTACTGATCACTGCTTGTTACCGGCACCTTCTCATACACTTCAACCTCCCAAAATTTCCGCCCGAGGATATACCGCCCACCGAATCGCTGTTGCAAGTATATGACAATGGCAAACAGAACACCCCCGCAAGAAATAATTACATCCCAAGCAAGGGAGTAATAATTCACGTTAGGGTTTGCGAAAATGTATGCCCCATCGAATTGGGTTCGGGCATAGTTATGAGCCCGGTAAAAATCATACACGTGAGGCAGCAATCGAACACAAGTGGTTCCGATGTAAAAGGAATGGGAAAGAGCTTTTTCCTTTGAAATTTGGAAAATGTTGAGGAGGATTTGAGGGAGAAGGAAGCCGTCGAGGACCAAACCGCCATAAGATATAAAATCGCCCCAGAGAGAATGTGTATGGTGAACAACAGAAGTGGAAGAAACCGTTGCTTCGATGTGATTTTGCTTCCTCGCATTTAGAAACAAAACAAAAAGCAACCCCAATACGTACAATGTTGTAGAAACAAGCAATGCCTTCATTTCAGCAACCCATAAGCCCTTTTGGTTTTCGTCACGTAAACGTGCAGAAAAAACCCGTTGGAGAAGCCGGAATTGCAGCAAGAAAGCCACCAATGTAACCGCTCTCACAACAACCTCGTTCACTTCGAGCCACCCACTATTCCCAAGCGATAACACATTATTTTGTTTGCGATTTCCTTGAAACAAAGCTTCAAAGTTTAGGACAAGAGGAACCATATGCCCTAAAGTGAGGATCAGAAGCATGAACAGGGACGCGAAAGGAAGTACTTGAGGGTTCCTTTTGGCGTAAAAAAGTTGCGACCCCACAAACACACAGGCGATCGTATTGGAGATCAAAACCATCACAATCTCTAAATCCATCCGCCAAACAGATCTTTTGGCTGTCGCTCTATAGAAAGACATTGTAGTCACATGCACCTCCTTGAAATAAAGAGGGTCAGTTTCCTCCCTCATGCTTTCGACGCTTCCCGTAATTTGCCCTCCTTTCTTTGAATTTACCGGTGGGAAATGGAATTTCAAAAGAAGCTCACAATCCATAGATTCACCTTCTGACATCTTTCTACAGCCTATCATACATAGGCTTCCTGTTTTCTCATCATACAACCCTTCAGCAGCAATATCAGATATACTACTATGATAAGGCGAAATCGTGTAGCTGATATTCAATGGGCCGCGATATGTACTATTTTCTTCAACTTCAGCCGTGTCATTCATTGACCTAGAGTTATAAAATGAATTCGGCGCATAAGTCTGATCACCGAAAGAGATAGGCCTTGCTTCACTCCAAGAAGAATGATTCACCACAGAATCCGTTAACATCACGTCAAATGCCATGTCGTTAGACTTCGCCTTCGGATATCTATCGCCCTTCTTTGTTACCATCTTGTCAACTGGACACAACTTTCTTACTTTTTCGGTTACAGTGTACTCGTATCTCAAATCAGGAACTACGAGCATGCTGTTGTCACGACTTCTAAACGTGATCCTATTGAAGTATCCGGACTCGTTTGCAGTTTTGTTAGTCCAAATCTGGCCCAAAATACTTGTTCTGTTCGTAATTGTCCACAAAGGGTACCTCAAGCTCAGCCTAATAGAACAATCACCCACCTGGGCATTGTCCAACGAGTCGGTAGCGTTCAAAAACCGGCAAGCAACTATGCATAGCTGATTCTTCTTTCCATCCCACGATCCCTCTCCAACGAGCGTTGTAGAGGGATCAAAAGGTTGGTAACGTGGTCGGAATATGATCACATATTGCACTTTGTGTTCCTCCTCAGAACAATGAGTGGGAACCAACGACATATAACCTGGCAAGTCATTAGTACCATCTTCCTTACCAAGAGGAGTACAATTATTTAGAGAACTGCACTCTCTTAAATACTCCAAGTTTAAGTAATTGATTTGCATATTCAAAGTGGAACACAGCAATCCGGGATTTAAACCAAGAGATTGATTTTGGGGAATATCATTTCCACCGCGACAATCTCTATCAAAATCCCCAGAAAGCAATGAAAACTTGTAGTTACTTGATGTACCATATTCCAAAAGGGAAACGGGTTCGAAGTAATTTGTATCATTCGGAGAAGCCAAGCTCTCCAATTTTCCAGTAATCAAACTACTAAAGATAGTCATATTGATAGCATAGTTAAGCTTAAGGACTGCATCAAGATTGATCAAATTACCTTCGTTCGAGTGCCATGAACCAGAGCCTACCATACAAAGCTTCCCAGAATACTGTGACCAAAACCCATCAAACGCAAAATTCAATGAGGGGTAAGAACGCTTATTCCGAGGTAAGTAAAAGACTAAGCGCGCTTGGATCTTGTAAACGCCAGTCATGTTGGTCTTGAAGATGTTTTCAGTAGGAAGAAACCACAAGTATTGTTCGGATTTGACAGAGACATTGGAGGAGATGTTGTTGTTAAAGATCCTGTTGCCACCGGTGTAGCGATGTAGGGCTTCTCGGAGAAATGGGTTGGTGGTGGAGGAAGCAGTTGGGGTTGACTCAGGGACGGTCGAATCGCAGTGGCGGGCGTAAGGGAGGGAGGTTGATGAAGAGACTGAAATTGAAGAGAAGAGAGTGAAGAGAGAGATCAGAAACACAAATGAGAAAGATGAAGGATTCATTGCCATGACCACAACTCTCTTCAACAACAATGAGGAGGACGAGAATGTAAGATGAGTGTTTACTTACGGTACTTTTGCTCTGACTTTAAATGAGGTCCAATATTCAGTTACGGTTCAAGCAAGGCGCAGGTTATACATATAATAATAAATAAATAAAAAGGATGAGTGTTTACTTGACGGGGAGACTTGGACTTGGATCTCATTGGTCAATTTTTTTGATACTAGGCGTCATCTTGTACAAGTATCAACTTGTTAATTCTACTGTTACGTATAGATATCTTAGACTTTTCTTTTTTATTGTGATTTTGTGTCCTTGTATTCATTGGACCGTTGTGCCCGTTTTATTTGTTTGTATTATTAATATATGTTTCTGTTTCCTAAGAAAAAAATCCATATCATGAGCTCTCGATCAAGAATTAATAAAGAAATTTGAGGAGGCAAACAGAAATATGGAATGAAAGGATTCATTCGTATTGTGACTTACATGTAGACTATAGTGTTCTATTCTCTAATTAAATTTCTTTACAAATGTTTCATCCAGATATGGCCGAAAGGAAAAGAAACCAAACGCTTTTGAATAACACATATCTACTTTAAAGTGGCGAGTCACTCAATTGTATATTAAGGTCCAATCCTTTTTTCTAATTTTTGCATGTGGAACTTAATATTCCCACGTGTTCAAACATTCTGTTTGCACAAAAATAACAGAAAGGGCTGCCTATTAAGAAATTACATCAAATGGTGGTTGATATATAAACTTCTACGTCTAGTAAGTTTGCCTGTAATAAACACTCACACAATAGATATGAGATATTATTAAAATGAATAATGTCTAGCAAGTTTCCTTAAATTGTTGGTTTCCGAGTAAGAGACCAACAAAATGGAACAGAGGAGTAATATCAAGGAGACATTATAAACGAAGGCTTGGAAATTTCCCAACTGAGAGTTGAGGAATTTCCCCTCTAGCCGAGTCTCGATAAACGGCAAAAAAAAAGAAAATGAACCTCAAGCCTTTACCCTTGTCCCTCAATAAGATTTCCTCCATAAATAGAGACCAAAGACTGTACTGATCGTGGTGGAGGGTCACTCAGCGAGGTGTAGGAGTGGCTTCACTTCTTCATGAATCCAAAAAACAACAAAAATGAACTAAAAATCAAGGGAAGTATAAAACATGTCAAAGTCCATAATCTGAGTTCCAAGTAATAATTTAAATTTGCACATAGTTCCAATGCGAAGATAAGAACGAATGACCATTCTCCCGGAATTGCCTTCATCATCGATTACTTTCCAAACCCTAAATGTGTTTGGTCAAGTGATTATGAGAAAGCAATAAGTGCGCCTCCACGAGATCACATTTTCTATTCCCACGGAGGGCAAACATTTCAAACCTTCCAGCCACTGAAAGTTTGCCCGGTCTTAACTTTAGGGTCCCGAAATTAGTCAAGGTGCGCGCAAGCTGGCCCAGACAACCGATTATAAAAAAAACTTCGATGACTTTCCTTCCCTCCACCCTCCAGTGCCAGGAAAA
Source organism: Gaultheria prostrata (assembly GCA_036023075.1). Taxonomy (NCBI): domain Eukaryota; kingdom Viridiplantae; phylum Streptophyta; class Magnoliopsida; order Ericales; family Ericaceae; genus Gaultheria; species Gaultheria prostrata. The sequence continues at coordinate 35,371 of JAXBDA010002240.1, read as the reverse complement.
AGAACATTGGTCTTGGGTTTTTTTTTGGGGGGGGGGGGGGGGGGGTCATATAGTAGGAAAATTATACACCCAAGGATGACAGAGGTTAAACATTTTGCAGTTCAAAAAAGGATGATAGGGGTTAGTGGCTAGAAATTAGTATTACGGGGAAGGGAGGAGGATGAGACTTGAACCCCGCACCTCATGCATGGGGTTATAAATGCCGTGGCAACTGCACTGGCACCCCTTTGCCATTGGTCTTTTTTCAAAGACTTATCAAATGGTAGGAACACAAAAAAAATTATTTTTTAATAAAATAACTCAGAGGAGGGTCCATGACTTGACCATGAGGTTTACTCTTTGGGTTTAGAGAAGAAAACACAGTTTAAAACTAATTCCAAATACGATTATGTTTGGAGCTGCTTGATATATATATATATATATATATATATATATATATATATATATATATATGCTGGAACATAACTCTAGAACACAATTCCGAATTTAATTATGCCCAAAGTTGTTCCAAGGTCCTCCGTCTCATTTTGATAGCCTCCTACGGAAAAACGTGCAATTTTCGGATGATACTTCCCTACGAAAAGATATGCAATTTTCGGATAAAAAAATAAAATATTCATGTTCATAACTTTTAAAAAAATTCGCATAATTAAAAAAGATTAAATTCCACGGAGACCCTCTAACGTTTAAAAACTCCAAAACACACCCCTCATATAGTCGAAATGAAAATCCCTCCAACTCAGTTAATTCCATGGAGATCCTCTAACGTTTAAAAATGCCAAAACACACCCCTCATATATTCGAAATGAAAATCCCTCCAACTTAGCTAACAGAATGAATGGTTTGACGAAATTACCGTTGTTTTTGTCACATCCAAGTTATCGAAGAGGAGTAGGGCTTTAAACGACCCGAATCGAGCCGAGCTTTAGAATATTCAGGTTTGTTAATTAAGTTTTTAAACGAACTCGAGCCGAGCTCGAACTCAATGAAAATTTAATGAGCCAAGCTCGAGCCGAGCTTGCTTAGGTTTGAGTCGAACTCAAACTTGTTCACGAACCTTACCGAGTCAAAAATGTTAGATATTTATGCTCTTAGACAAGTCTAGAATTTCAAATAAATCTTTTATTTTGTATATACATATATAAAATTATTAAAATTTATGCTTACAATACTTTTATAAGTTTATACATGTACAAGTTATAAAAAATTTCATTATGTAAATGTAAAAGTTTATATACAATTCAAGGTTATAAATAAAGTTGTAATGACATATACCTATATATTCCAAGTTCGCGAGCCTAATCGAGCCGAATATTGTCAAGTTAACCGGTCTAAAATTAAGGTTAAGGTTCCCTTTGTTTAGTACCCGAATCAAACTCGAGCATCTACCGAGTCAAGCCTCGAATACAACCCTAAAGAGGAGAAAACACTGCTACAAACAATCACACACAGATACATAATATGCATAAAAAAAAGAGAAAAACTCAAAACAAATTGTAACTATGACCAAAAACAAAATTCATATAAATCTACAAGGACCGGTGGTGTTATTAACACTTTAATTGAAACAGAAAAACAGAGCAGTTGCAGAAACTGACCGATTCATTTAGGATCGGACTCTTAACTCGGTTACCTCGACTCGGATCTCCATTGACTCCACGTTGAGGAGAGAAGGCAGATTTTGGATAGTGGCCTGAGAGAGGAGAGACAATCGGAGGACAGAAGGAGTGCCCAATTAACCGATCTGAGTTGTTTTTTACTTTGTTAATTAAAACGAGCCTTTTTCAACTTCACCCCCTTTCTGTTAAAATTCCCTTCTCCCGGCTACAAATTGCGAAGGGGTGAAGTTGGGTAACAAGTTTTTTCTTTTTCTTTTTGATAAACAAAAAATTTATTAATCTTTGAAAATAAATTACAAAGATTAAAAAGGGTCTAGACCAAAGATCCAAAATGAGAAATAACTAGACACAACAAGGATGGTAAAATACCAGCCAAAACAAGTAACCGGACTAACACCCAAGATGACCAAAACTCTAAAACAAGAAAACAACACTGAGATGGCCACAAGAACACCCCAAAAAACAGCAGCAGAAAAAGAAAAAAACGCTAGGGATACCTCCCCTAAACCAGCCAAGAGCAAACATAACACGAAGCATCCAAACCCAGCCAAGGAAGGGGAAAAAAACCCAAAGCGCCGAAACCTCCAACTCCAACCAACAACGACGAAAGATAAATTAGAATTCCACAGAAACGGATGAAACTAATCTCCAAATCTTCAATAGCTTTAATTTCCATTTCAGAAATATCAACTCCCTGAGCTTCTAAAAATTTCTTAACATTATACCCATCCCTTCCATAGTATGGACCCATCTCCATATTCTTACGGGCTTCCTTGATAAGCATCGAATACCTCTTGCGAATGTCGCTACTAGCTTCCTCTTGATTCGAAAGAGAGGGTCCATCGAAACTACCATTCTTTGAGTCCGATTATTAATACCTCAACTTCTCTTTACGATCCCGATTTAACGACCTAGAAAAGAAGGCAGGTTGCAAAGGATTTTTTGTCCATAAAAGATTCCTTTGATTCCTTTTCTTAGACCTGACTTTCTTTTTATGGCGCAAGAAATCCACATAATTAACAAAGGGATCGGAAGAGACAAGATCAGCGGAAAAAGGGAGATGTTAGAGCCAGTATTCGCAGATGCCTCGATACAGTCCTCCACATGGATTGACCTCTCAGAACAGTGATAATTACCCAAAGGTATCATTGTACCCAAAGGGGAGCTGGATTTCTCGATGGAGGAATTTGAGAAAGTGACAGAATTATCCCCCAAATCGATATTCGAAAGCTGAGCTTGGACTCCCATATTTGGGATAACAAAAGAGTCACCCAAATTGCCACTGATAGCATCAGCACTAGACTTAGCAGTCAAGTCCTTCTGTATTGTCAAAGGATTCGGAGCCTGAACACCAACATCGACCCTCGAAGCATCATCCAAGGAGGGAGACAATACCTGGTTGGTCACCTCATCGTCCTTCAATATATCCTCTTCTCTATCATCAGACCCATCCTCTTCTTTCTTATCCGAACTATGACTAACCCTATCTTTGCACTTACAGCCGCAAAACTCCATCATCAAGTTGTTAACCACAATCCGCTCTTCCACTACCCGAATAGGATACAATCTACCGTTAACCTCCAAATTGATCTCTTGATTAATAAAATGAAAAGACTTGGTAGAGATTTGCACTTTACCCGAGGAGAAGGACAGACTTTTCGAGGTATCGTCATCAAGGGTAATCGGCTCTCCCCACCTCCTACCAATGCTAAAGAAAGTGTCTGAATTCCACGCATGAAGAGATACACCATAGCACTTCAACCAGACAGCACGAGAGGCTTCAATAGTGGAGTCAGGACTCCAAGGTCGGAACTCCTCAAGAAGTTTCCCAGCCAATTGACCTCTGGTCCCTCAATCATAGCCTTCATTTCATCTGTTGGGAATGTAACAAGTTATAAATGTGAGAGTGTGTTAGAGAACTTTTTAAACGTTATCGAGCCTCGAGGGACACAAATGAGGAGTCTCTGTGGAATTTAATCATTAAAATTTAAAAGACTAGTATTCGAGATCTTAATTTGGTGTGAAGAAGTTCAAAAAATTACGTGTGAAAATATTTTATTTTCCTATCTGAAAAATATACTCCCTTCATCCCATAAAATTAGTCCACTACGAAAAGACGTATAATTTTCGAACAAAAAATAAACTACTTCTGCTCTTAATTTTTTTGATGTTTTCTATACCAAATTAAACTACTATTCCAATTGAGATTTCTAATTTGGTGCGAAGAAATTCGAAAATCTTTTCGTAGTGGACTAATTTATGAGATGGAGGAGTACGTATTCTGAGAGAGTAATTGTGTACAGAAAGCGCCTTCCCAAGTAGCGATATGTGACGTGGCATTAGTGTTCAACCAGGTAGCACTTTTTGATTTATTCGTTTTGTCTTTATTCAATTTTTTTTATTTTTTTTGCATATATTAGTTTTGCGTCAAGTTTTCGTGGATTATTGATTAATCTCGAGGAGACGAATCTAAAAATTATAAAGTTATGGTCAAAACTAATTTTCTGTTTTTGAAAAAACCGAAAACCAGTTTATTGGATTAATTTTGGCTTTAATTAAAAAAAAAGAGTTTGGCCATAATTTTATACTCCTACTTTTTAGATTAGTCTCGTCGAGACAAATCATTAAATCACAAAAATTTGACGCACAACTAACAAATGTAGTTTTTTTTAATAAAAATAAAACAAATAAACCCAAAAACTAATTTTTTTTTGGCTGTGTTTGTAGACTTTGTAAACTTAACGAAGAAGGCATAGAAGGGGAGAAGTTTCCCGGGCTAAGTGGGACCCCAAACCGTTAAAATGACATGAACGTCATAAACTACTCTCTCTCTCCATTCCTTAAAACCAAAGCAACAAACATTTCTCTCTCTCTCTCTCTCTCTCTCTCTCATCTCTCTCCCTCCCTCTCCACAGCAACGATGGGTTTCGGCGCCGCGACAACGCTGATCGTGACCAACACCCCAGGTAAAGACCTCGCTTACACAAACTTGGCCTATTGCTCCCACTCAGATCTCCGCTCCTTCTTACTCCCTGGATCCCCCCTCGCCTTCGCTCAAATCGACGCCTTTGTCCTCTCTTTATCATATCCTTTTTCCTACCATCTTTCCCTTTACTTTAATTTCGTCTTTATTTGTTTATCTACGCGTAAATTTTTCAACTTTTTGTACTCTGGCATTCGAGCATTGCCGGATTTAATGTTCTTGAGCTTTTACCTTTTTGGCATTTTTTTTTCTTTCAAATTTGTTGTTGTACTTGTTCTACTGCGAAATTAGTTGTCAATTAGCTAGTGTTTGGTTGTTCGGAACATCGAGAAGGAAAAAAGAAGGTTGATTTCAACTTTTAATTTGGAAAATTCTTGCCACATTATTAACACAGCCCACTTGGGTGTAGTTGTTATGGTACATATAATTGTGTTCGGCATATGATGGAAATTTGACCAATGCAATGGTGACCATATTTTGGTGACAATGTGATGCGTCACTATTGCCTTGGTAGAAAATATGCCCTGCAACGTCACGAATGGGGTACATTCTACCAATACAATAGCGGCAGATCACATGGTACCCAAATTGTAGTCACTAAAGTAATAGTGCAAAAACATATCAAAATGCGGTGAAGTGCATTGAACTGTGTAAAACATGTATTGAAGTTGTCGCTTTTTTGGCATTATTGTAACTTAGGGGCTTGTTGTTATCATGAACCTTGATTTATGCACATCGTTTTCAAAGAAGTGATGGGCTCTGACCGTTGTTCACGGCACATGATTCATAGCATGTCACACTGGTGGGTGTGTCTATGTAGGACACAAACGTGACATGACCATGGTAGGTGTGTTTGTTCTTACTAGCACTGTGAAATCGGATTCTAAGATGTTTGGAATGTGAAAGAAGTTACTAGTGTTTGTCCCTTCTTGTTAGAATGCTCGTTGAATATGTTGTAGTTCCTTGGTGCCTTGACTAAAACTTACTGCCCACGAAAGCATACCTAATGGCCACATAGCCCTCAATGCCATCCAACGTCGCCATGCAAAAGTTTCTACTGGGGACACAATATTTGTGAGCAGGTTAGTGATCATAAACGGATTTCTTGATTGCTTTTCTTTGGTTTTTCAGCAAATTTTTAATGGTTTATGGTGTTTATCATTGCAAGATTTATTCTCCCTGATGGATTCAACCTGGCATTGCTTACCCTTGAATTGGAGTTTGTAAAGAAAGGGACAAAAGATGAGCAGGTAGAAAGTTGTCCCAATTCTTGCAATTTATTGAGGCTGCATCTGTTGCATATCTTAGTTGCGATCTCATAGGTTAGCACCACATCATGTTGCTTTGGTAGTTTAAAGCATTTTGCCCGGGTGCTTGTTTTATGCTAAGGGATGAATGGCTGCCTTGTGGCATGATTTTTCCGCAGCTTCCTATGGGAAGTAAATGAATTTGTTTGTGTGGCAGGTTGATGCAGTTCTTTTAGCGCAGCAGATGCGAAAGAGATTTATCAACCAGGTAATAGCTGCATGTTCTTTTCGTTGCTTATTTTCCCAGGCATATCCATAGACTTGCTGTTGTTGTCTTGTCCTCTCTTAGAACAGAGGACCATCAAAGTTATTTTAATCATTTCAATGTCCTTTATCTTTATTGGGAACATGATAACCACCACTTATACTAAGTATCATATATATTCTTACACAGCAGGCTTAAGTTCGCTAACCAGCGTGATTCGGCTGAAATTTACAATTTAGATGAAGTTGGCTGGCTACTATGGTGAATAATGTGCATAGCTTGTTTAAGGGTCAGTCTGGTTATATAGTTGTGGAAATTGGCTTTGAGGTTTCTTACATGCAGGTTATGACAGCAGGACAGAGGGCAACATTTGAGTATCATGGCAATGGGTATATTTTCACTGTTAATCAAGCCGTTGTGGAGGGGCAAGAAAAACCAGACAGTATTGAAAGAGGAATTATTTCAACGGAGACATACATTATATTTGAAGCATCAAAATCCAGTGGAATAAAGGTACTATTTTCATCATCATTGCAGTTTGCTTTGCTTCCCATATGATATTTGAGTTTTGTTTTTGATACCCTGCTTTAAAGGATATTATGTACATGTCTAAGCTTGACAATACATTGTCCTTCTAATTTGATGTTATACAATCATACGTGACACAACAATCGGTCTAATTTATCTTAGCTGGACTGATGTATTGGTTCACTACATTCAACTTTTTCACAGATTGTCAACCAGCGTGAAGCTGCTAGCAGCAACATCTTTAGGCAGAAAGAGTTTAATCTTCAGTCGCTTGGTATAGGTGGTTTAAGTGCAGAGTTTGCAGATATATTTCGAAGAGCTTTTGCCTCTAGGGTTTTCCCTCCACATGTGACCACTAAGTAATTTTATTTTCATGCATAGGTTCACCATTGTCATTTCTGGTTCTGTAGAATTTATTGTATTGTTTCCATTATTGACTCTGATGTGGAAAATATTCATGTCTCAGGCTGGGCATCAAGCATGTGAAGGGAATGCTGCTTTATGGACCCCCTGGTACTGGGAAGACTCTAATGGCCCGTCAGATTGGAAGAATTCTTAATGGCAAGGAACCAAAGGTATACAAGTGACTAGGCTTTCTTTGGGGTTTTAATCCATGTTGATCAGAAGTTATCACTGTGAGCTTTATTTGAACTTTGATCTGTTGAGTAGACTTGTTCGAGTTATTTGGAAGTATGTTGAAGCATACAAGTCTGCATCATATTGTTTAGGAGCATTTTAGCCTAAATTTTGAACTTTATATGCCTTGTTCAACTTGTTCCACTGATAAAAGTGACGTGAATTGTGGATTCTTTTTATTCAGTATGCTTCGATAGTGTTGTCCTTGGGAGCATGGATCCCTTGTCATCTTTTAATCTTCTTGTGTTTTGTTTTGATCTACAAATTGTTTGTATGTGCACAGGACAGCACACTCTATATCTAAACAAAACATCATGTCTAGAACTCGGCCAACCCTAGCCCTCATTATTTGTCAACACTCAATGAATGTACAAAGTGAACACTTTTTGTAAGCATAAACACCACACACACAATACAGGAATACGAAAAACAGTAAAGAATCGACACACAGATTTTACGTGGTTACCCAAAACTGGGTACCTCCACGGGAGCGAGGGCAAGAATTTGTTATTGATCACCTCCACTCCGCATCTAGCCTCTCTTCTAGAACTTCTTGGTATCTCTCCATATCTAACATATCAGCCACAAGTTCTAACACTCTTGAAGTAAGTTTGGCACTTAACTGTTAAAGTTTGATCTCCTGCTAATGCTCCTTAATTAGGATTGTGAAAGTCCTTTAACTTGCAACCTGGGCATGGGAGAATCTTTGACGCTTTCCCTACTTGTTGGTGCTTGATATATATTGTTCTTGTTTCCATGGTTGATTTAGCATTCTTGAATTATGTTTGTAATCGTATGCAACCGCTAAGCTCTGCTTCTAATATAATACTAGCTCACTTATCTTTTCTTTTGTATGATTAAATTGGTTGTGTACTTCAGGTTGTCAATGGCCCTGAAGTACTGAGCAAATTCGTAGGTGAAACTGAGAAGAATGTGAGAGATTTATTTGCTGATGCTGAACAAGACCAGAGAACTCAAGGTAAAAGGCTTATGCAAAAGTTACTCCAAGCATTCTCTCCGGTGTCTAATGCTTCTTTTCTGCTTTTCAGGGGATCAAAGTGACTTACATGTTATCATATTTGATGAAATTGATGCGATTTGTAAGGTGGGAACTCTCTCTTCTAAAGCTTGAAATTCTTCGCAGCTTCTGGAACTTGGGTAATGGCAGAGCATTAGCTATTAGTAAAACTTATAGCTAGTTATGTATATGCAGTTCTATGATGAATGAACCCGTTTTTATTTTTCTTCTTTTGCCTTCCGCTTGGGCAGAGGTACTTTTTATAGTGCACATTAGACTGTTGCTTATCATGATGTGATTTGAGGGTTTGAGTATCAGATTGAGTACTTTTCAGGGGCAATTTACATCCTCAAATATGCTCCTCAAGCTATAATTATGCAGTTCGGGAAGCTATACAATATTGAGAACTGATGTTCACACTATTCAAAGCTTATTTAACCAACTTTGTAGCCTTGGGCACGCCAAAAAAGAAGCTTGCTTTATCTTTTTATTGCAATCTACAAATTAGATCCGAACAGTTTATTTGTCTAAAGGCTTTTTTATTTGAGCCGAGTTTATTACATATGATTGAATTTTGATGCTACTATTGATGAGTGTTTTTGACAACCAGGCCCTTTACTTGTGAATCTAATCTAGTTTTCAATATTAAGATTAATTCGTTGGTGCTACCCAACTAGTTTTGGCACTTCCCCTTCTTTTTGTGTGTGTGTGTTGAAATTTACCATTTGGTTTTCTCTTGCAGTCAAGAGGTTCAACTAGAGATGGTACTGGAGTTCATGATAGCATTGTTAACCAACTCCTAACAAAGGTTGGTTTAACAGTTTTCAACTGGTCTTTAGAATTAGCAGGAATGTTTCACAATCTGGTGTAGTACACCAAGCTTGGAATCTCCAGGAACTGATTGGAATTTCTTGTCATTTAGATAGATGGTGTTGAGTCGCTTAACAATGTTTTGCTGATTGGGATGACCAACAGGAAAGATTTACTAGATGAAGCACTTTTGAGGTTACTTCCACATCCTACGCCTCGTCTATCTTGTTAATAACTCTCTATACAATTTGCCAGTGTAAAATTGCTGACTGTTTGAGGTTCGTTATTTAGGCCTGGACGTTTGGAAGTCCAAGTGGAGATCAGCCTCCCTGATGAGAATGGCCGGGTACAAATTCTTCAAATTCATACCAATAAGATGAAAGAAAATTCTTTTCTTTCTCCAGATGTGAACTTGCAAGAGCTAGGTATGTGAGTCAAGCATTTTCCTTTTACACTTGTGCATTTTCCTAGGTATGGATTCAATACTGTTTTCTCTGGTCATGGAGTGATGGAAAATTTCAGAGAAGTAAATGATTTACCTAGAATCTTGGGTAGTGGAGTCATGGAAAACTTTAGAAAAATTTATAGATTTATCTTAGTGTTTCCTGTTCTTGGGACTACATGAATGCAACTGCTATATGAAGTCTAGTTTAAATGAGTTTCAGGGTTCGGATCTAATGCGGTATTAACATCTTGAAAATTAATTATAATTTGTATAGCCTTGGAATTAATTGTACTATTTACCATTTGTTTGTGTGTTCATCAAGTGTGGTTCTGCATGTTTTTTGCTAAATGCAGAGAGAGTTCTGACGTACCTTTCCTGTACTTTTACCATATGGGCATATAGGAGAAGATGGTTTTCACCTTACTAAGCTTGTTATAAATTTGCTGGGAATTATGTTTTTCTAAATGCAGCTGCTAGGACGAAGAATTACAGTGGGGCAGAGCTTGAAGGTGTTGCAAAGAGTGCGGTATCATTTGCTTTAAACCGCCAATTAAGCATGGATGATCTAACTAAGCCAGTGGATGAGGAGAGTATCAAAGTCACAATGGAGGACTTTCTAAATGCCATCAATGAAGTTAGACCTGCATTTGGAGCTTCCACCAATGACCTCGAACGATGCAGGTAGGACAAGGTTATCAGCTTTAGCCGTTAAAAAAGAAGGTTATTGTGACATTTTTGTCAATCGTGTCATTCTTGGTTTGCCAAGCGGCTTGTGTAGCTTGGGCACATCTAACTCAGATGCCCTTCCTAATATATAGTACCGATTAGCAGAGCTTTTTCCCATCAGAGGGGAATATGTGCAGAAAGCTTTCCGTGGATAAAAATTTTAATCAAATCAAACTGGGTCCAGTAAATGCTTTGGGCAAGCCAATATGTAATTGTGATTCCCTATTGGATAGCTTGAGCACTTTTCATTTCTGAATCTAGTTAAAAAAATAATTCCGACTACTTTATTCACCTCACACAGCTGAGAAAGTATTGCAGACTTAATGGCGTGGTAGATTGTGGGGTGCGACACGAGCACATATACAAAAGAACTATGCTACTGGCTGAGCAAGTAAGAGTGAGCAAAGGAAGCCCCCTTGTAACTTGTCTTCTAGAAGGTCCAAGTGGCTGGTGAGTGTCTTGGTTTCTTGTTTTTATCAGCAAATGATCATGTTTCCTTAAACTGGTTCGTTTGGACAGTGGCAAGAGTGCAATAGCAGCTACTGTAGGCATTGATAGTGATTTTCCTTTCGTCAAGATAGTAAGGAACCCCATAACTCTCTCTCTCTCTCTCTCTCTCTCTCTCTCTCTCTCTCTCTCTCTAAATGCTACGTTTTTATTGGTTATAGATATCAGCTGAAACAATGATTGGGCTTAATGAGAGCAGCAAATGTGCTCAGATTGTCAAGGTATTCGAGGATGCTTATAGGTCACCATTAAGCATTATCATCCTCGATGATATTGAGAGGTAGCTCATGGATATTCCCAGTTTATGATTCTATACTTCAGTTATGTGTGCGCCCTTTCATTTCGTCTTAATCAGTTTATTCCTCATTCCTTAGTGCAGGCTACTGGAGTATGTTGCAATTGGACCTCGGTTCTCCAATTTGATTTCTCAAACATTGTTGGTTCTACTCAAAAGGCTTCCTCCCAAGGTTTTTGCTTTGATGCCGTTTCTGGATAGGCTAATAATTGTTTAGTTGCATGTTTTATCTGGTTGTATTTGTGTTTGGCTGCTTATTCACTTCGATAATGGTAACATGGTAGTTTTCAACTCCTTTTGACTGCTTGAAAGTTCATATGGTGATGTGGGAGGTTTCACGCATGTCCTTCTGGTGTTTGAAAGTTCTATCATATGTATTGGTACTGCACGAGGCATTCTATGTGAAGTTATATCATTTGTTGAATAGAGATGTTCTTTTATTCCTCAACATATTTTTCTGACAAATGTAAGCTGAAATGGATATATTGGGCAGTTATAGAGAACATACACTCAATATAAGAGATTTGTGTTGACTTTTCGTTTGCCAAGATAATTAATCATAGAATCAATGGGCGGTGTAAAACCATAAATCGATGAAACCCAAGTACTACACTGAAGAAAATATGAAAGTATGGCATAGAGATGCACCAATTTCATTGCAGTTCTAAAGCTCCATTGACTTCTCATGCTCTTATGTCTCTATTCGCATAAGATCTGACTTTTAGCATCTCTAAATCTAGTGCAGTTACCTTTCCTTTTGCGGCTTTGCCACGAGACATTTTTTGATTTCATAGAGAACTCCTTTTATTATTGACGATCATTGTCTTCCGGTTGATCAATAACAGTTGCATCACTCGCAGGGTTACAGTTATATATTTTTCCACCATTTTGTTAAATTGGTTTGATCTGGCCTTGACCAGTAAGTTGAGTCATTTGATTTATTTGGCTTCCGGTTATTCAAGCATTATCCGTACGTCTTGTATTCACCTTTGTTTTTGGTGGTAAAGTTTTACATGTTGTAACTTTCTAATCCATCGTTTAATTTCCAGGGGAAAAATGTTCTTGTGATTGGCACAACTAGTGAGGTGGCTTTCTTGGATTCAATTGGCATTTGCGATGCATTTTCGGTCACATACACTGTTCCAAAACTACAGACCGAAGATGCTAGAAAGGTAACGAAAACTTTATTCTCAACATGTAAAAACCTTCAATGAGAAACACAATAATGGCTGCTAAAATTGCCCTCTTTATCACAGTATGATCTTTACCTCAATTTGTGTGGCTCACAAACATGATGAAATCTTTTAGATATTTACAAGCATCTTCTCCTCATATAATCACTCTGATTATATTTGTCTTCTTCCCCGACAGGTACTACACCAGCTTAATGTTTTCTCCGAGGACGATATTGATGCTGCTGCTGAGGCCTTGAACGAAGTAAGCTTCTCTCCCCCTCTCTCTCTCATCAGAACCCTGGCCTACATATCTGTGACTAGGCTTGGGGAACAAGGGGATAATATGATTGTTTGATGTTGGTGCTACAGATGCCAATTAAGAAGCTATATATGGTGGTTGAAATGGCTGCACAAGGGGAAAAAGGTGGCGGAGCAGAAGCGATTTATTCGGGCAGTGAGAAGATCAGAATTTCTCATTTCTATGATTGCCTTCAGGACATAGTTCGGTAGTAGCGTGAAAGCGTGCTTCTCATGGCGGCTCCTCAACTTTTTGTCAACCGCAGTTTTGTAGATTTGGTTCTTCTCTTCCTCATTGAGATTTCATTTACTGAAGCAGAGACTGTGCTGTAGAGTTACCAATGTTAAGGATTTGGTAGGATATATCTATCAAGTTTTTAACAGATGGTCCACCATCTACCTCTTTGGCAAGGCTTACACCCAGCCTTCTTGATATTTGAACCTCTTCGATCCTGAACCCGTTTTCCATTTCGAATTTGAAAACCCTCGTGGCCATTATTCGCACCCGCAATATGCTTTCTGCTCACAAGCAAAACGATTGAGAAACCATAATTGTGCTTTCCCTAGAGATTTCTCCAGAGCAAGGAAACAGACATGTGTGAACCCTCTTTACTTGGTGACGCATTGCCTTACGCTAAAATGCAAATTGTTTATCATGATTTTCCCGGATGTAGTCTTTTTTAGCTAACAGGAAATATTTAGCGCATGTGCACAAAGGCTCTCTATCCACCCCTTTTGGCTATTTTAGCTTTCCAAACCATAAAATGTGGCCTCCATCAGACAAGGTTAAGCCAAAGGCATTTTGCCTTTGGCAGCTGAGACTCTAGGAGTTGCTAGGTACTGTTTACAAGGCACTGAGTATTTTTTTTTTCCCCTCTCTCTCTCTCTCTCTCACACACACACAAATCCCCCTCCTATGGGACCTACTAGGCATTACTTTCTACTATTTAATAAGAATAGAGAGGAAAGTAAAGAGCATTGGTGGAGTATGAGAAAAAATATGGGTAGATAAAATAGAAACTGTGCACTATGCACTAGCATTTTTTGCTGGTGATTTGTGCACTTTAGAATGCCAAAGAGATATGTATACTTTTTTAAAATTAAAAATTGTATGATAATAGACGTAATTGATATCTATCAAATAATATCTAGATTGCATGCTTTTATAAATTCATGTTGAAAGATATGTACAATTTTTCAAATGATATAGAATAGTAACAGTGGACAAATAAATACGAACAGAAGTAGTATCATCTTTGTCAAGTTTATAATTTTCTTCACTTATTAAAAATTAAAACCTTTGGAGCGAAGGATTTGAGGTGATCCTCTTAGGGGTGTACACATGGTCCAGATTGGACCGGTTTTGTAGAAATCCAAGAACCAAATCATATTTTACTGTTCCAAAGAATTGAGAACCAGAACCAGACCATTACACATATGGAACCAAACCGGAACTAGACCATTTGATCTATCCGGTTTGGTTCGGTTTACGGTTCTAAACCATTTATCATCTACAAAATGCCAAAAAAAAATATGAATAAAAATATCACTAATTTATTAAAATTGCTCACAATTTGGTGAACTTGGAGAGAGGGAGCCATTAATTTGGGAGAGAATTAGAGGCGTGATAATAAAATAACTTTGAAACCCTTAAAAATAGTTCTAATATTGTTGTCATTGTAGGAGTTCAGATTTATGGGAAACAAGAAATAGTTTTGGGGAGTGGCTGGGTTTTGGCCATTTGGGGGAGTAAAAGAGTTTGGTCGGTAGTTGAAAAGTTTTATTGATGGCTCATGGTAGATGCAAGGATAAAAAAAAAAAAAATATATATATATATATACATATATATATGTATGATATGTATTAACGGTCCGGTTCGGTTCGAACCACGGTTTGCAATTATAAAACCAGGGGCAGACCCAAAGGGGGTCACGCGGGGCACGTGCCCCCACTGACCCCTGCGCAAAACTCAAAAAAAAATTATTCAGATTATATATTTAGCATAATTATCATACATTCAGATTATATATATGTGTGTGTGTATGTATGTATGTATGATATGTATTAACGGTCCGGTTCGGTTCGAACCACGGTTTGCAATTATAAAACCAAGGACCGAACCAGGGGCGGACCCAAGGGGGGTCAAGCGGGGGCACGTGCCCCCACTGATGCGCAAAACTCAAAAAAAAAATTATTCAGATTATATATTTAGCATTATTATGCAATACAACACTATATTTAACATTCACACTCATATATATCTCAAAAAAAAAATGAAGAATTAATTCTGTGCTCATTTTCTGTTCATTTGTTTTTATAAAATGTATGCATTATAAACATTATAGTCCATAATAAATGTCTTAATTTAGCAAGATCGTTAACTAGAAAAAAATTTGCACGATTATAATTAATAAGGTGCCCCCCATTGGGTTGGATTCCTGGGTCCACCACTGGACCGAACCATAATATACAATTCTCATTTTTTTGAAACCAAAACCAATCCAAATAGATGGGTTCGGTTTCGTCGGTCCGGTTTCACGGTTTTTTCGATTTTCTTATACACCCCTAGATCCTTTATCCATTTTGAACAAGCAACTTCACATTAATGCTCTACAACACTAGTTGCCAAAATCTTAGCACTGGTTGCCAAAATCGTAAGATTCGTTCATGATTTACAAAAAAAAAAGATACGAATATAGGTGAATCGAGCATATATAAAATCGGTGGTGAATCTTACAATTCATGATTGGATTTGCGATTCGGTTCATAGAAAAATGATACAAAGCTATAGAGGAATCAAGGTTTATAACAATTGTTACATATCTTCTGTACTAGCCGTAGTCGTTTAATCAGTCTTCGGTCGTTGCTCTCCCTTGCCTGCTTGAACAGTAACAAAGCAGGCAATATGAAACCACTTTTATAGTTTTGTTTGAATTTTTCCTATAGAAAAGCAAGAATCTAAGATTATATTTACTTTTTAGGAATGACAAACCTTATTCCCTTGCAAACATTGTTAATAACTTTTACATGGGTATTTATTCTGATTCGAGACAGGTCTCAGAGCATCGGACCAACCTACTTAATGTTGCCGCTTACTAGGCTAGTTTCGTATATATTAGGCTATAAACTTTTATTGTGTCAACTCTGTCAAGGCTAAGCTTTTATTTCTATAATGAATCTACAACATCAATATGAGCAAATCCATTTCGTTACAGTATTCATATTTTTGAGCATCAATCAATAATAGATAACAAACTTAAATATTGATTTGAGCTTAAATTATTCAATTTTAAAATGTATTTTCATTATGTATTTCCCGATGCATTTTTCAATGTAATTTCGAATTTGGATTGAATCGTTCCAATTCATGATTCGAAAAAAAAAGGGACTCAATCCATTCTCGATTAGATTCGTGATTTGACTCCACAATGCAATCCCCCTCAACTTTTTAGTGCCAGGGCAAGCACATGGGCCTTGTTCGGTTTGGGTCTCAAGATCCAGATTTTAAATTATTAGCCAATTATTATTCTTGTTTCCCTCCAATCATTACTCATATTTTCAATTTTATTTTCATTTATCTGTTTCTCTCTCTCAAATTATTACCCCCTATTTTCACTTATCACTCTAATTCTTTTGTGCACTCAAAACTCAAATCCAAAACCCAAATCGAACATAACCCAAATTTTCTTTTTCGGCTTCAAATTTGTCCATATGCCGTGGTAGATGATCTTTGGTATTTTACGTTCCAGGTTATTTTCCATTGGCATCTCACTCATTTCTGTAGAATATAAAAGATTAAAAGGAGGTAGCACGAAGAACCTGATCAACTTCCTCTTGGGTCTCTTCCCTAGCCTATAAATATATGGTCATGTTCGAGTCCACACTTGCCTACGTAGTGACGAACGTCTAAGGAAATATGATGGAAAATACGGGGCAGGAGATTATGAAACAAAAAACGAAGAAGAAGATCAAGAAGCAAGAAACAAAGAAACCAGTCAACCAAACGAAGAAGAAGATCACGAAGAAAGGAACAAAGAAGTAAGTCAACGAACGCTATGTTCCTGCCACGGCAATTGAGGTACACCCTAATTCCGCCTCGTAGGGTTTTACGGTTTTTTGTTTGTTTTGTCTAATCTATAAGCGTCATTACTAAGTTTCGGAATTCGGTTCCCAACAACATTGTCCTTCCAATTTGATGTTATACGATCACACTTGACGCAATCGTGCAGTAAATCCATAGGTACCGACTACCCATGCACAGACGGCGTGTGGGATCCATTTTGTGTGGAAGTGGGATCCACTTTTGGGTTCCAAATAATCCGAGTTTTGAATGAAAGGGGGTTTTCGGATCAACCACCTACTCGCATCGGATTGAGCTGATTTCTCTCATGGTTACTCGAAAAATTGTTCCAAGATGAATGTACGGCTCGGATTATTCGGGTGGGACACACGCCGTCTGTACCCCATCTGTGCATGGGTGGTCGGTACCAATAGAACGATTCATTGTCAATCGGTCTAATTTATCTTATATGGACTGACCAACTCTTACGCAGATTGTCAACCAGGGTGAAGCTGCTAGCAGAAACATCTTTAGGCAGAAAGAGTTTAATCTTCAGTCACTTGGTATAGGTGGCTTAAATGCAGAGCTTGCAGATATATTTCGAAGAGCTTTTGCCTCCAGGGTTTTCCCTCCACATGTGACCAATAAGTAATTTTCTTTTCATGCATGTGCTCAGGGCTAAGGGCTGTAAATGGACTGAGCCGGGGGACTCGGTAAAGGCTTGTTCAAGTTCGATTCGAATACTAAACGAACTGAACCTGAACCTCAATTTTAGGCTCGTTTACTAAACGAGCCGAACCTAAACTTGACAAGATTTGGCTCGATTAGGCTTGCGAACTTGGAATATAAATGTATATCTCATAAGAATTTTATATATAACCTTGACTATATATAAACTTTCACATATACATAATGAAAATTTTATAATTTGTACATTTTATAAACTTATGAAAGTATAATAAACTTAAATTTCAATATGTTTTTATAACTTTATGAATGTTGGGACTTATTTATGTACAAAATGGAAAATTTATTTGAAATTCTAGACTTGTATGAGAGCATGAATATCTAATATATTTTTTACTCGTTAAGGCTTGTGCACAAATTCGAGTTCGACTCAAACCTCGGCTCGAGCTCGGCTCGTCAAATTTTCATTGAGTTCAAGCTCGGTCATTTAAAAACTTAACTTGTTATTAACAAACCTGAACATCGGCTCGATTCAGCTCGTTTACAGCCCTATGCTCAACATTGTTCTATAGAATTTATTGTATTGTTTTTATAAATGAATCTGATGCAGAAAATATTGATGTTAATTAGGCTGGGCATCAAGCATGTGAAGGGAATGCTGCTATACGGACCTCCTGGTACTGGGAAAACTCTAATGGCCCGTCAGATTGCAAAAATTCTTAATTGCAAGAAACCAAAGGTATACAAGTGTCTAGCTTTCATGGGGTTTTAATACTTGCAATGCTTTGAAAACCAGAACGGTCTGCTGGTTCAACCGCCAACTTTTATAAAGCAAGTTGGACTACTTTTTTTTTTCACGCGGATGTGAGACTAGCACAAATTCTCCAAGCATTTCTATTTTCTACTCTTTCCTTTCTTCAAAATTCAAAATAGAAGCCCTGAGATTAGGACATGACAATTAAATATCGCAACTTGGAAGTTGGAACTATATAAATTATACGCTTGTCAAGAGAGTAATTATTCTATTATTGGTAAAATTCAAATGCTAATTGCAAGGAAACAAAAATACACATTGTGGATTTTATAGAATTTGATTAATGCTAGACAACATTATAAACTACACTTTGAAAACTACAATTTGGAAAGTAAATTAGAATGATTTGTTGTTGTAGGCATCTTTAATATTTATGCATGTATATGACGTCACGGTTCAATAACGGTTCACCTGGGTTGAACCGGTGACCTGTCCGCCCGGTCCCTTCTCCAGTTTGCTCACTGGTCCGGTTTTCAAAACATTGAATCCATGTTGATTAGAAGGTTTCACTGTGAGCTTTATTTGAACTTGATCTGTTGAGTAAACTTGTTCGAGTCAATTGGAAATTTGTTGAAGAATAGAAGTCTGCATCCTATTGTTTAGGAGCATTTTAGCCTAAATTTTGAAACTTTAAATGCCTTGTTGAACTGCTTCCACTATTAAAATTCACCTAAATTGTGGAGCTTTTTCTTTCCAGTATGCTTCGATAGTCTTATCCTCAGGAACATGGATCCTTTGTCATCTTTTAATCTTCTTGTGTATTATTTTGATACTACAAATTGTTTATATGTGCACCGGACTGTAAACTCTATACCTAAACAAAACAGCACGTCTAGATCTCGGCCAACCCTAGCCCTTGTAATTTGTCAAAAATCAATGAACGCACAAAATTGAACACTCTTGAAGTAAGTTTGGCACTTAGCTGTTGAAGTATGATCTCCTGCTAATGGTTCTTAATTAGGATTGTGAAAGTCCTCTAACCTGCACCCCGGGCATGAGAGAATCTCCGATGCATCCCTGCTTGTTGGTGTTTGATATATATATATATATATTGTTCTTGTTTCCATGGTTGATTTAACGTTCTTGAATTATGTTTGCAATCGTATGCAACCACTTTGCTCTACTTTATAGTATAATACTAGCTCACTTATCTTTTCTGTTGTATGTTTAAACTGATTGTGTAATTCAGGTTGTCAATGGCCCTGAAGTACTGGGCAAATTCGTTGGTGAAACTGAGAAGAATGTGAGAGATTTATTTTCTGATGCCGAACGAGACCAGAGAACTAAAGGTAAAAGGTTTATGCAGAATTCCAAGCATTCCCTCAGGTGTCTAATGCTTTCTTTTCTTCTTTTCAGGGGATCAAAGTGACTTACATGTTATCATATTTGACGAAATTGATGCTATTTGTAAGGTATGAAATCTCGGTTCTAAAGATTGAAATTCCTCGCAGCTTCTGGAACTTGGGCGATGGCAGAGCATTAGTTATTAGGAAAGCTTGTTGCTAGTTATGTACATGTAGTTTTATGATGAATGAACCTGTTTTTATTTTTCTTCTTTTGTCTTCCAGATGGGGCGGAGGTAATTTAATGCACATTAGACTTTTGCTTTATCATGGTAGGAACTGTTGATTAGTAATTAGAGGGTTTGAGTATCAGATTGAGTATTTTCAGGGGCAATTTATATCCTCAAATATGCTCCTTAAGCTATAGTTATGCAGTCCGGGAAGCTTTACAATATTGAGAACTGATGTTTACAGTGCATTCAAACCTTATTTAACCTACTTTGTAGCCTTGGGCATGCAAAAAAAGAAACTAGTTTTATCTTTTTATTGCAATCTACAAATTAGATCCCAAGAGTTTTTCTGTCCAAACACTTTTTTATTTGAGTCGCGTTTATTTCATATGATTGGATTTTGATGCTAGTAATTGATAAGTGTTTTCAACCACCTGGCCCTTTACTTGTGAATCTATTCTTGCTGGAATTTGTCCCACTTTTAATTATCACCTCGAAAACTAGTATATGAACCTGGGCGACCTCTCCACTCATTGCCAATTGGTTTTGAGTTGGATGCATTAACGTGGTATCAAAGCTAGATTTTTGGAGGATTTCCCCCTTTGTTTGTGCCATAGTTTTACTTTGTTTCGTTGTGATCCGTATGTTCTGGATAACCAATCCACTTGCTAGCCGGGGGTCGCACATGCAGGGAGTGTTGGAATTTGTCCCACATCAGTTAATTATCACCTCAAAAAGTAGTAGATGAGGCTGGGCGGCTTGTCCACTCATTGCCAATTAGTTTTGGCACTTCGTTATTAATACCAATGAGCCCTTTTGTGCGCGTGTGTGTGAAATTTACCATTTGCTTTGTTCTTGCAGTCAAGAGGTTCAAATGCATGGTGTTCCGGAGTTCGTGATAGCATGGTTAACCAACTCCTAACGAAGGTTCATTTAACAGTTTTCTAATGGTCTGTAGATTTAGCAGGAATATTTCACGCTATAGTATAGTACACCACGCTTGGAATTTCCAGGAACTCATTGGAATTATTTGCCATTTAGATAGACGGTGTTGAGTCGCTTAACAATGTTTTGCTGATTGGGATGACCAACAGGAAAGATTTACTAGATGAAGCACTTTTGAGGTTACTTGCATATCCTAAGCCTCTTCTATCTTGTTAATAACTGCCTATACAATTTGCCAGTGTAAGATTGCTGACTATTTGAGGTTCATTATTTAGGCCTGGACGTTTGGAAGTCCAAGTGGAGATCAGCCTCCCTGATGAGAATGGCCGTCTACAAATTCTTCAAATCCATACTAATAAAATGAAAGAAAATTATTTTCTTGCTCCAGATGTGAACTTGCAAGAGCTAGGTATGTGGATCATGCATTTTCCTTTTCCACTTACGCTAGGTATGGATTTGCTACTGTTTTTCCCTAGTCGTGGAGTCGTGGAAAATTCCAGAGAAGTACATTATTTACCTAGAATCTTGGGTAGTGGTGGATTCATGGAAAACTGTACACCAATTTACTAATTTATCTTAGTGTTTCCTGTTCTTGGAACTATGTGAATGCAACTGCTACAGGATGTCTAGTTTAAATGAGTTTCAGTAATCAGATTTAATGCGGTGTTAACATCTTGAAAATTTATTATAATTTGTGTAGCCTTGGAATTAATTGAACTATTTACCATTTGTTTGCGTGTTCATCAAGTGTGGTTCTGCATGTTTTTTGCTAAATGCAGAGAGAGTTCTGACTTACATTTCCTATATTTTTACCATATGGGCATATAGGAGAAGAGGGGGTGGTTTTCACCTTACTAAACTTGTTATAAATTTGCTGAGAATTATATTTTTCTAAATGCAGCTGCTCGGACAACAAATTACAGTGGGGCAGAGCTTGAAGGTGTTGCAAAGAGTGCGGTATCATTTGCTTTAAACCGCCAATTAAGCATGGACGATCTAACTAAGCCAGTGGATGAGGAGAGTATCAAAGTCAAAATGGAGGACTTTCTAGATGCCCTCAATGAAGTTGTTAGACCTGCATTTGGAGCTTCCACCAATGACCTAGAACGATGCAGGTAGTACAAGGTCATTATGCTTTAGCCAATGAAAAGAAGGTTATTATGCTTTGACATTTTTGTCAGTCGTGTCATTCTTGATTTGCTAAGCGGCTTGTGTAACTTGGGCACGTCTAACTCAGATGACCTTGCTAATATATAGTACCGATTTGAGAGCTCTTTCCCATTAGAGGGGTATGTGTGTGGAATGCTTTTCCGTGGATAAGAATTTTAATCAAATCACTCTGGGTCTAGTAAATGCTTTGTGCATGCCAACGTGTAATTGTGATTCCCAACTGGTAGCTTAAGTAATTTTTCGTTTCTGAATCTAGTTAATTTTCTTTTTCTGACTATTTTATTCACCTCATACCTCTGAGAAAGTTTTGCAGACTTAATGGCATGGTAGACTGTGGGGCGCGACACGAGAACATATACAAAAGAACTATGCTACTGGCTGAGCAAGTAAGAGTGAGCAAAGGAAGCCCCCTTATAACTTGTCTTCTGGAAGGTCCAAGCGGCTGGTGAGTGTCTTGGTTTCTTGATTTTATCAGCTAATGATCATTTTTCCTTAAACTGGTCTGTTTTGGACAGCGGCAAGA
Source organism: Gaultheria prostrata (assembly GCA_036023075.1). NCBI lineage: Eukaryota > Viridiplantae > Streptophyta > Magnoliopsida > Ericales > Ericaceae > Gaultheria > Gaultheria prostrata. Next base: position 13,108 of record JAXBDA010002240.1, on the reverse strand, counting down.
GTGCAATAGCAGCTACTGTCGGCATTGAGAGTGATTTTCCCTACGTCAAGATAGTAAGTAACCCCATAATTCTCTCTCTCTCTCTCTCTCTCTCTCTCTCTCTCTCGTTTCTAAATGCTACTTTTTTATTGGTTATAGATATCAGCTGAAACAATGATTGGACTTGATGAGAGCAGCAAATGTGCTCAGATTGTCAAGGTATTTGAGGATGCTTATAGGTCACCATTAAGCATTATCATCCTCGATGATATTGAGAGGTAGCTCATGCATATTCCCAGTTTATGGTTCTATACTTCAGTTATGTGTCCACCCTTTCATTTCGTCTTAATCAGTTTATTCCTCATTCCTTAGTGCAGGCTACTGGGGCATGTTGCAATTGGACCTCGGTTCTCCAATTTGATTTCTCAAACACTGCTGGTCCTACTCAAAAGGCTACCTCCCAAGGTTTTTGCTTTGATGCCAATTCTGGATGGTCTAGTTATTTTTTAGTTGCATTTTTCATCTTGTTGAATTTGTGTTTGGTTGCTTATTCACTACGATTATGGTAACATGGTAGTTTTCAACTCCTTTTGACTTGCTTGAAAGTTCATTTAGTTTAGTTGGGTTTCGCATGTTGAACTTATGTTTGGTTGCTTGATTCACTACGATGATGTTTTCACGCATTTCCTTCTGTATTGGTCCTACACGAGGCATTCTATGAGAAGTTATTGTAGTGCCGATTGGTAACCTTGGAAACAAACACACAAACCACAACACAGAATATTTACGTGGTTCCCCAAAACGGGTACGTCCACGGAGGGGCAGCGGAATTCACTATAATTTGAGGAGGATTACAATCACACTCACACTCACACTCACAATTACAGCCTCACAATACTCTCGTGTATCTCTCTCTTCTCTGTCTCAGCTCTCTCACGAAACTCTCTGATTTTTCCACGAATCAACCACACTGATTCACAGCTCCGAATGACTGCTTAAATAGGCTGAGAAAGGAGGAAGGTTGGCAGCAGCCAAGGGAGAAAACACAGTGGTCTTTGGCAGCCACCATTGACTGCCAAACTTAGCCGCAAAGGGGGATGCCCAACTTTGCCGGCTGCCAAACATCAGCCGCAAAGAAAGACTCCTCAGGAAAAATACTTCCCTGTGGTGGGAGCCAAAATACCAACAGTTATATCATTTGTTGAATAGAGATGTTCTTTTCTTCCCTCTACATATTTTTCTGACAACTGGAAGCTGAAATGGATATATATTGGGCAGTTATAGAGAAATTACGCTCAATATTAGAGATTTGTGTGGGACTTTTCATTTGCCAAGATAATTAACCAAACAATCAACAGGAAGTGTAAAACCATAAATCGATGAAACTCAAGTACTAACACTAAAGAAAATATTAAAAATGGAGGATTTTCCTCGATTCTTTAAAAGTATGGCATAGAGATGCGTCAATTTTATTGCAGTTTTTAAACTCCATAAGATCTGACAATTGCATCACTCACAGGGTTACAGTTATATATTCTTACCGCCTTGTTGTTATATTGGTTTGATCGGGCCTTAATTAGTAAGTTGGGTCGTGTGATTTATTTGGTTTCAGGTCATTCAAGCATTAACTTTCTGATCCATCGTTTAATTTCCAGGGGAAAAATGTTCTTGTGATTGGTACTACCAGTAAGGTGGCTTTCTTGAATTCAATTGGCATTTGCGATGCCTTTTCAGTCATACACACTGTTCCTAAACTACAGACCGAAGATGCTAGAAAGGTAGCAATAATGGCTGATAAAATTGCCCTCTTGATGGCAATATGATCTTTACCTCAATTTGTCTGGCTCAAAAATTTGATGAAATCTTCTAGATATTGGCGAATACCTTTCCTCATTTTTATGTCACTCTGATTATATTTGTCTTCTTCCCCAACAGGTACTACACCAGCTCAATGTTTTCTCTGAGGACGATATTGATGCTGCTGCTGAGGCCTTGAACGATGTAAGCTTCTCTCTCTCTCTCTCTCTCTCTCTCTCTCTCTCTACTAGGGATGTTATGATGTGATTTCTTTCTCTTGATTGTTTGATGTTGGTGCTATAGATGCCAATTAAGAAGCTATATATGGTGGTTGAAATGGCTGCACAAGGGGAACAAGGTGGCAGAGCTGAAGCGATTTATTCGGGTAGCGAGAAGATCAGAATTTCTCATTTCTATAATTGCCTTCAGGACATAGTTCAGTATTAGCGTGAAAGCGTGCTTCTCATGGCGGCTCCTCAACCTTTTTATCCACCACAGTTTTTTTGATAATACTGAAGCAGAGACTCCACTGAATGTTCAGGATTGGGTTGGAATGTTGGACATATCTAACAAGTAACAACTTGTATGGTTCAAGTTTTTGTGGATGGTTTTGATCTTACAGCTTAGATTTACCCGACTGTCAATCTAAATGTTCATATTTACTGGGTGCACGGTAGAAAATTTCTTGAAAAGATGGACGACTAGAGTGCTCTCTCTCCCGTGCCTGATTTATAGACTCTAGACCAAAAGGTATCCTGATAGGGATTAGTCAACAATAGATTTCTACCACTCCAACCAGCTTCAGTTAGCAAGTGGTGGCTAGCTCATGCGGTAGAGTTCTTGGATGCCCCACATTGCATTCCGGGATCGAGTCTCATTCCCCCTCCCCATGTAATAGATTGGAAATGAAAAATGACAGAAAAAAAACCAGTTGCAGTTAGAACAAAACCTCTCACACGAAATCTGGCTCACTACTTGACTACTAAAAACAGATTCAACCCTGCGACCGCCTGAAAAAGAGCTAACCCTTAAATCCAGCTGCCTTTGTCAACTCGTCTCATCATTGTCAATGTAAGGCCATGTTTCTTTTGTTAAATGCATTCCAATAGTTGGCTTCATTGAAAACAGAAGCAGCAACCGGAACCAAATGAGCTTATAGATGTACGTAGTAGACCTACAGGTATCTAATAGAGATTAGTCACCCATAGGTTTTTACCACTCACCAGCCGCGATTTGGACAAAATCTCCCTTTCCAACCAGCAGCGATTAGAACAAAATCTCTCTAATGCAACATCTGGCTCACTGGACTATTACCAAAAAAGTTTTCACCCTTGCGACTGCCTGAAAAAGAACCGACACTCAAGTCCAGCTGCTTTGTCAACTCGCCTATTGCTAAGGTAGTGAGGCGACTACATGATCAAAATCCAAAATAAACAACTAGACAAACATACAGCCTTCAATCAAATGCTGGGAAGCTGCCCTTGAAATCCTAAATTGTCACTGATCTCATCTATTGTAAATATAATCCTCGAAAAAGCAGGTGACGCCAAAATTGTATCGTCTTTGTCTAGTTTCCTCAACCTTTTACCTTCGGAGCGAAGGCATTCGAGGTAAGCCTCCATCCATTTTGAACAACCAACTTCACCATGCTAGCTCCACTGTCTCCACAATGCATTCGTTCCTCAACCTTTTAGTGTTGGGGCAAGCACAACAAATTTTCTTTTTCGGCTTCAAATCTGGCCCAGATGCCGTGGTTGATGATCCTTGGTTTTTCTGTGTCCCTGGTAAAGGCAAGACAGTGGATGTATTTTGCATTGGCTGCTCACTCATTTTCACATGTCCCTGGAAAATATAAAAGATTAAAGGAGGTATCAGACGTGTATAGACGAACGAAAAAGCAAAAATTCTATGCGCATGCAAGTCCATGAACGTACAATGTACATATGGTGCATCTTTGACCGTTCAAAAGCATTTTCGACGGTCCGGATTTTATTTACTCTTTGACCGGTCAAAGAGTAATTAAGATCCGAACCACTGATTTGTTGAAATTGACGGTTAAGATGTGTGCTTGCGCGATCCGTACGCGTGCGTGCGTATGGATAGTCGGGTTGACGAAAAAGTCATGTTACGATAGAGTGACAAGCAATCAGTCATAGAACAAAGGAAATTACTTATAGAGCTATGTTCCTCTTATCGACTTTGTTGACTTTTTTTATTTTTTGTGAAAAGTCAAAACATTCAAAAAGTCTCAAAAGTCTCACCTCACATAAAAACCTAAAAGGTCAAAAGCCTCACCTCACATCAAAACCTAAAAGGCCACTGGAGAACAATAATGCTAGGGACACAACAATCGGCCATAACAGTGATCGTAAAAGCCCATGTGACACCGCATGATTGGTGATTTTAGAGTACTTTCAAAGCGTTTGTTCTATCATTACTAATATAATTGACAAAAGGACGAGAGTGTAATTATAATTCTATAGTAGTGTGAATTATAGTTTTGTAAAATAAGAAATATATGCCTAATTAAGTAAAACTCACAAGTTATGTAGTACAGGTAAGTATTGCCTTAGATAATGAAGTCAATTTTGAATCCAAGTTTCAATATTCGATAATTCGATTATAGAAACTTGGAACTTGTTTGGAATTTGTAGAAAATGAGAGAAAAGGGAAGGGAAATAAAATAAACAAAAAGAAAAGTGTAAAGAAAATAAGAAGAAAATTTCACTATTCCTAACACTATTTACGTATTTTCGCTTCTTTTTCCTCTCAAACCAAAACAAAGGAGAGAAATTTTGTTAAACTTTTCCTTGTTTTCCTATCTTTTTTCCGAGTTCCAAACAAAGCCTTACCCCGCACTTCGGCTTGATTGTCAAATCAACTGCTCGGAGCCGGCATCCTCCAGATACTCCTCCGACATATAAATTATAGTATCCTCCAATTGCTTGCTATCAGCGGCGGATATATACTTTCGAACCCTACAAGTAATCCCAAGAAGACTGAAAAGGTACGTTTTCTGTATTACGTTTTCTGTGTTCATAATACATCACTTTCAATGGCAAACCATGTTCTCCGTCCGGCCGGGGAAACCTTTGCACACCTCCGTTACCTTTATTCGCTTCAAACCCGCCTCTTTCGGGGTCTACAGTTTGTGGGTTATGAGTTTGGATCAAAGAACTTGGCTATGGACATGTCTTAGCCTCAAATTTCTGGGTTTCTATTGACTGATTCGAGTTTGTTCTCATAATTTTTAATGTAATTGGACTTGCCTTCAAACCCTAGGGTTTGGTCTTGAGTCCAACGGGGTGCTATCAATTTATGTGTCAGTCAATGCATTCGGGATTTTGTCCCGGTTTCAAGTGGGCCCGCTAGTAGACAGTGGAATTGGTCCCGAATTAGTCGGTCCCTTGAATAATCAAAAATTGGACTTGGCTCTAGATCGAGTATAAACTTAAGTCCTGGATAATAATTGAAGTCACTTCTTTGTCAAATCCACATGAGATTTTCAGAGGAAAATGAAAATGGGTATTAAGCTAAGCCTAACCAATTATCCTAATTAGATGTTTATCTGGAGGAGTGTCTTCTAATTCAGAGATACTGTGACTGTCTTCTTTGGTATAGTATATATTTTTCTGAACTGGAAGATACTGCGAGTCTGTGACTATCTGAAGGACAATGAGTTCATCAATTTATGGAGTTTTTTCTTCACCTTGTCCTTGATATAGATGTTGACTAATCTGCGGATGGTTAAATTCGGTTCAATTGTACGGGAATTTGATTTGCAAATTTTTTAGTTTAATAGAAGTGTTGTGTTTCTGGTTTTATGTGTTATTTCTATTGTTTGAATTACGGATTTAATGTTATTGAATCTTTTTATGATGGAGTATCGACAAGGTTCAAAAACTCGCTAGGCGCTCCGAGGGTGGCCGGGCACCTTCAAGTTTCCAGGGCCGAATACTCGGCGCCTAGTCGGGCTAGTCGGCGAGGGCCTTCCAGAGCCTAGGCGGCGAGTACCCAGCCTTCCAGACCTTCTTTTACAACACTGAGTATTGATAACACTTGAAATAAATCAATGGATGAGTAAAGGTCTTCAGCTGTTTGTACTTTGTATCTAGTGGAGTCCATCTTTTCACTGTATGCTGGCCTTGTTCATACAATACGAACCCATCTGTACTAGACCGAAGAAACACAATCTAACTTATAACCATTGAGTCCCATTCAATTGCCGTCAGCTGCATGAATCCTTCCGTTCCACTCTTCTTTGTCGAGGGCTATATACTGCGAAAGCAGGAACAGAAACCAAGCTTTAGAAGGTGTGAAAGTAATGTTCTTTATAGAGAAGATGACCCTGAGTTGAGTTGAGATGCTGGTAGGATCCTTTACGAATTTTATTTTCATCTATTTTGTTATGCATTTTATTCCGATAATTTGGTGTGGTTATATGGATGTATTAGGTGAGATTATGCCGACTCATTATGTTATGCTTGGGTTCTTGAAAGAGTCGTGATTGAAAGCTTTAGACATTAGACAACATATTAGTATGCCATTTGGTTGCTCTTATATATATATATATATTACCTTCAGGGTATGTTCCTCAAAGCTTTTTTGTCTTTAAGTTGAAGTAAGGTTGTTTCTCTTATTGTGGCTTTTTAGGCTTTTGGAACTTTTATGTGAGGAGAGACTGTTTAGACTTTTTGAGCAAAAAGTCGAAAAAGCAAAATATTGAATAAGAGGAACGGGGCCTATGTAAATATATGTAGTTTCCTTTGGGCGATGATTGGTTGCTTGTCACTCTATCATAACATGACTTTTTCATTCATCTATACGCATCAGCTACCTCCTTTAATCTTTTATATTCTCCAGGGACGTGTGAAAATGAGTGAGCTGCCAATGCAAAATACTTCCTCTGTCTTGCCTTCGCCAGGGACGCAGAAAAACCAAGGATCATCGGCCACAGCATCTGGGTCAGATTTGAAGCCGAAAAAGAAAATTTGTTGTGCTTGCCCTGACACTAAGAGGTTGAGGGACGAATGCATTGTGGAGCACGGTGAAGTTGCTTGTTCAAAATGGATAGAGGCTCACCTCAAATGCCTTCGCTCCGAAGGGTTTAATGTTTAATAAGTGAAGAACATACGTAGGAAACTAGATAAAGAACTTAGGAAACTAGACAAAGATGATACAATTTTGCAGAGCAACGTGCTTTTTCGAGATTTATGATTTCAAGGGCAGCTTCCCAGCATTTGATTGAAAGTTGTATGTTGGTTTAGTTGTTTGTTTTGGATTCTGATGTGGCGCCTTATTTTCCTGCATTCCTTCTTTGAAGAAAGAGAGCACCATTGTTGCTTTCTTCTCTCATTTGGTACCGGTTGGTTGCTGCTTCTATACCCAAATATTGGAATGGATTTATCAAAAGAAGTATGGCCTTACATTGACAGAGATACTTCTATTACCTTACTGATAGGCAAGTTGACAAAGTAGCTAGACTTGAGTGTCGGCCATCTCGCAAGGTTGAACACTTTTTTGACAATAGTTTAGTGAACCTGATGTTGCGTGAGACTGCAGGGCCGGCCCTGTAGGGTATGCAACACAGGCCCAGGCCTAGGGCCCACCAAAAGTGGGCTAATTTTAGGGCCCCAAACTCCCGTGTGCCTTTGTCCGGGATTGGTAATCCCCCCCCCCCCCCCCGGGATTACATAATACCATACGTATTGGATAATTTTTGTCTTAGGATTATTAATCCCAGATACCTTTGTGGGAACCAAATAAGGGATTAGGCGGGATTAGACGCATCTAATCTTATCACAGGCTCCAATACCTGAATCAAACGAGGCCCAAGTGTATAGGTTAGTATATATATAGGGTAGGTATAAAATGTCCAATAAATTGATCCAATAATGTTAAAGGCCCACCAAAACAAATTAAAACAATTAGGCCCATTTTATGTATTGAGGCCCAACTTCCCAACTCTCATAGTCTCATTCTTTACCAAGTAAACCGAGTAAAGTTACTGGGTTTTTTTTTTTTTTTTGGGTGTATAGTTTATCCCAGACTTGGATATTAGCTAGGTGCGCATCAAAGCATATTTCAGTATGAGTTCTTTTAACCTACCCCAAATCAAAATCTCAAATCAAATACACAAGCATAAAACTAGTCTTGTTTACTTTTCTTATAGAAAAAAAAAATTATGGATGGCCTCAAATTGATGATAGGATTGGGGCCTCGAGAAACTCAGGACCAGGCCTGCGTGAGAGATAGTTTGTTCGAATCGCAACTAGTTGGAACGGTAAAAACCTATGGTTGACTAATCCCTATCAGACACCTGTTGGTCTACAAAGCGTTGATAGTACTAAAATGCTAGGTGAGGGCACTGACTGACGTGCCAGATCCGAAGCCCAGAGCAACTCCAATACATGCCATTTTCTTTAAAATGAAGAGTAGAAGTGACATATTAAGGGGAGATTTTGTAATTTATGTCATCTTTTAATCAAAAAGTTGTACTGTTTGGAGGGACCCATCCACTTTTTTGTCACATCCACTCTTTATTAAAGAGTCAAAATTAAATTTAAAGAGTGGATGTGACAAAAAAGTGGGTGGGTCCCTACAAACAGTACAACTTTTTGATTAAAAGATGACATAAATTATAAAATCTCTCCTTAATATGTCACTTCCACTCTTCATTTTAAAGAAAATGGCATGTGTTGGAGTTGCTCTCAAAACTAAAAACAGATTCATCTCTAGCACGTGTTCCCAAACAACCCCTTGAGCAACACGACTGTAGAGAGCTAGAAATAGATGTCATTTACGTACGTTTCTGTTCCTAAACCTACCAAACTTGCGTCCTTTTCTGCAACTCCATTTTTCATTTTTGTTGGTATTTTACAGATAAACTTATGACAAATCTTAGAATAAAACAAAAACAAAAAACACGAAAGTTTCAAGAACAACTGAAAATGCCATACTACAGGGCAGTAAAATTAAAGATTGTAGTATTAATACTTTCTGAAAAATGCAATAATCTGGAAAAATGCATTGGAATGCATGTAATTGGTATTGAAGATCTCTTCATTTTTTTTAATGAGAGGATAACGGCCGATCAATAGCGCGATTAAAGTAGTTAATAAACCCTTCGTCTTTAAGGTTCTTTTAAATATAATTGACTGTGAAGTTTTAAACTTAATTTTAACGACAAGTTTCGTTTCAACTTAATTCATTTACCTTTTCAGTCTATCTAGCGCAAAAACCAAAATACAATAAATAATCAAATTAAGAAAGGCTAACTAATGATAAGAAGACCTAAAACATCAAAATTTTGTTTTTTTTCCCAAATGATATACTATATTATTCTTTTTTTTGTCGTTTGTAATTAAGTATAAGATTAACAGTCCAGCGAACGGGTCTGCTGGTCAGAATATATCTATCTACTCCGTAAAAGCTGCCAAGTGGACAAGAACGATGACGACAAAAATGGGCTCAGCGGTCAGAATATATATGTCTACTCCGTAAAAGCGGCCAAGTGGGCAAGAACGATAACGATAAAAATGGGCTCAGTTACTTAACTCTCTGCTTTTAAAGGTCATAAGTTTTTTACGATTCGTCTTGACCGATTTATTCCAAACATGAAAAAATCTACAAAATAGATAGCGCGACTGAAGTAGTTAATTATCCCTTCTTTAAGGTTTTTTTAAGTATAATTGATTGTGAAGTTTTAAACTTAGTTTTAACGACAAATTTCGTTTCAAATTAATTCATTTACCTTCTCAGTCTATCTAGCGCAAAAACCAAAATACAATAAATAATCAAAATAAGAAAGGCTAACTAATGATAAGAAGACCTAAAAGATCAAAATTTTGTTTTTTTTTAGAACGATATACTATATTCTTCTTCTTTTTTGTCGTTTGTAATTAAGTATATAAGATTAACGGTCCAGCGAATGGGTCTGCTGGTCAAAATATATTTATCTACTCCATAAAAGCTACCGAGTGGACAAGAACAATGACGATAAAAATGGGCTCGGCGGTCAGAATATATCTATCTACTCCGTAAAAGCGGTCGAGTGGGCAAGAACGATAGCGATAAAAATGGAATCAGTCACTTAACTCTCTGCTTTTAAAGGTCATAAAGTTTCTTACAATTCGTTTTGACCGATTTATTCCAAACATGAAAAAATCTACAAAATCGATAGCGCGACTGAAGTAGTTAATAAACCCTTCTTCTTTAAGGTTTTTTTTAAGTATAATTAATTGTGAAGTTTTAAACTTAATTTTAACGACAAATTTCGTTTCAAATTAATTCATTTACCTTTTCAGTCTATCTAGCGCAAAAACCAAAATACAATAAATAATCAAATTAAGAAAGGCTAACTAATGATAAGAAGACCTAAAAGATCAAAATTTTGTTTTTTTTTTAGAACAATATACTATATTCTTCTTCTTCTTCTTTCGTTTGTAATTAAGTTTAAGATTAACGATCTAGCGAACGGGTCTGCTGGTCAAAATATATCTATCTACTCCGTAAAAGCTACCGAGTGGACAAGAACGATGACGATAAAAATGGGCTCTGCAGTCAGAATATATATATGTCTACTCCGTAAAAGCGAACAAATGGGCAAGAACGATAACGTTAAATATGGGCTCAGTCACTTAACTCTCTGCTTTTAAAGGTCATAAAGTTACGATTCATCTTGACCGATTTATTCCAAACATGAAAAAATCTACAAAATCGATAGCGCGACAAAAGTAGTTAATAAACCCTTCTTATCTAAGGGTTTTTTTTTCAAGTATAATTGATTGTGAAGTTTTAAACTTAATTTTAACGACAAATTTCATTTCAAATCAATTCATTTACCTTTTTAGTCTATGCGCAAAAATCAAAATACAATAAATAATCAAATTAAGAAAGGCCAATTGATGATAAGAAGACTTAAAACTTTTAGGCTAAAAGGTCAAAAAAAAAAAAAAATCCGAACGATATACTATATTCTTCTATTTTTTGTCGTTTAATTAAGTATAAGATTAACAGTTCAACGAACGGGTCTGCTAGTCAAAATATATCTATCTACTCCATAAAAGCTACCGAGTGGATAAGAACGATGACGACAAAAATGGGCTCAGCAGTCAGAATATATTTGTCTACACTGTAGAAGCGGCCGAGTGGGCAAGAACGATAACTACAAAAATGGCCTCAGTCACTCAACTCTCTGCTTTTAAAGATCATAAAGTTTTTTACGATTCATCCTGACCGATTTATTCCAAACGTGAAAAAATCTACAAAATCTAAGTTCGATAGAACTATTTATCCCAAGAGAAAAGAATTACCATAATAATTGATTCTTCTAATATTAGAAATATCAATAACCACAAAAATAAGAGGCACAACCCCAAAAAATCATCTTAGCCATTAAAGGGCTTTTAGCTGACATCAAAAAATATCAAAATATTAACAGAAAATTAAAAAACCTCTACCAAACTTTTCTTATTTGTAAAACAAAATAAAACTTTGCATAAACTAGAACCCCCTTTTCTTTCAATAATTTTCTTTTTCTATTTTTGGTCTAAAAACAAAAACCGGCACAATGAAAATCAATTAACTACTTTTGTAGAATCTCTCTCTCTCTCTCTCTCTCTCTCTCTTTCTCTAATTGAATATATCATCAAGAATCACATTCATATTCCTGTATTTTCCAAACGTCGAAATCATAGAAGGATGACATCACATTTCTATTATTGTCCATTCCAAACGTCGGAGTCATTGAAATATAGCATCATATTTTCATTCATCCTCAAGATATCCACCACCCAAAACCGAGCCTCACTGTAAGTTCAAGCTCCTTTTGAGAAAATACATAAAATTGATTCGGTCATAATCTTGGTCTATTTTTCTCATATACTAGATAAGTCAATATTGTAAATCACTAATGTTTAGTTGCCAAATTACACAAAGGCCTGATCCAAAGAGAAGAATCATTGACTGAACATTTCGATCTTTTCAGGTGTAAAATATAAATTTTGAAGCAACGTGGAGTGAATATTTTTTTTATTACAAACCGTAAAAAAATATAAATATCTGAATTACGTCAACGAAACAGTAGCCTATTGATAACTCATTAAGTGAATACGTAATTACACAAATGACCACCATTCAGTGGAAAAAACAACCGATCTATGCTTTTGTCAAGGATTGATTATTGATATCCAATGTAAGTGTACATGCATGAACGGTCAACTGAGCTAACCCCAATTAGTTTAAAAAAAATAATTGTCTCTCTCTCTTCATTGTTTTTTGTTGTGTGTCTTTCAATCCTGATAGTATGTTTTTTTACTCTCTTTTTTTCGTAAAATTGCAACAATATGCCCAATGTAGATCACCAAACGAAAATATTTGAGGCGTTCATTTAATTGTTCTATTTTGACTGTCATTGCACGTTGTAGGCATGCAAATTTTTCAGGTTTCAGATTTTAGTAATATCTGTCTATGTCAAATTCTAATTATAGTAATTAACAGGAGACACGGTAAAAGAAGAGAACAACTTTGCATTTCATAGCTAGGAGGACGTTTTATATTACTAAAGTATCTAATAAGTAACATTTAGTTAAAAATCTATTTTAGTTCCTGTTGTGTGATTTTTTTCTGTAAAGTCAGTAATAGATTGTGCTAATAAAATAATTTGGAGTCAATGAAATATAAATTTATTCACTACGAACATAAGGAGTGAATGTTTTTAAATAGCTATTTTGGACATGGATGTAAGTTGAATAACAATGGTCAATTGCTTAATGTTTTTATTTTAAATAAAAAACAATTTATTTTCTATTGTGTAGATCTTGGAAATCCCACCATGGTGGTATGAAATCTAATTCAAAGACAAGAAAGGTAAGGAAACCAAGGAGCATCGATGTGTCTTTTTTGTATCGTTATTTCTTTTTAAATATACTTGGATTGTATTTTTCATATTCATACTCATTTACTCGTAATTTTATAAAATGAAATTTGAACAATATAGCAAAAGATTACCTACCAGAGATTTAAATTTAATTCCTAGAGCACATCAACCAATTCTATATGGTAAACGGCTAATTTGTTATTCTTCTCACCCACAACCATTTTATTGCTTTGTACGTAGTATTATTGACAAAAGGTAATTAAATCAAGGGAAATGATTTCCACACCCCCCTTTTATCCCCACACACTCCCTTTTTGTCTTTATTTAACCTGAAATTACCAAATTACCCTTACTTCAAGAGTCACCTTTTCCATATGAAGGGCAATTTGGTAATTTCAGGTTGAATAAAGACAAAAAGGGAGTGTGTGGGGATAAAAGGGGGGTGTGGAAATC
>JAXBDA010002239.1:0-44532 GCA_036023075.1 Gaultheria prostrata | reverse complement strand
ATGCATTTTGTTTTAGCGACAAAAGTTTATGGGAAAGATGTCTAATATATTTATTGTGATTTGAAGTATTTATGAAAAAGTAGTGGGTGCCTTATTTAGGGGAATCGAGAAAGTAATAATTTTTTTTGCCAAAACTTTAAAAAAAAAAAAAAGGTTGGCCCAAAATGTTAAACAAGTATTCTATTTTGTCGTGATATTTTGTTATATGTTGAGGTAAATAATTTAGGCATTTGGTTATGTATTTATTGCATTTTTAGGAATAAAAAAGTGGGTATAAAGGGCAAGAGACATGAGATGAGGGCAAAATAGGAAATCAATCCCTACTTTTCGCTGACCTCACCATTTTCCGTCACCTTCCTAACAGTTGACTAACGGCTGGGGTATGTGCAACTGACAACCAAACCAGAGGGGAGGTCAGTGCAATTTTATAAACGTGAGGGGAGATATCTGTTGTTGTCAGAAACCTCAGGGGAGGTAAGTGAAATTTACCTAAAAAAATTAGAAGTTAAACTTTTTCCGTGCCACTACTTTATCATTTTAACTCTCTCAATAACTTTTTTCCTCCCCCTTCTTTTTCAAAGTTGGGGGAAGGGGGGCGGCTCTCTTTTTTATTTCCCTCCCCCACTTCTCTATTCTCTTCACTTGTTGTGTGTCCCTCCCCGTTTTTGTGTTTGATCAAGTATAGATGAGCGGCGTTCAAACTCCGGTTGTTCAGGCTCTAGTGGCGGCGTGTGTTTGGTTTATGATCTTTCTCATCCTTATTTGCTCAAATTGGGAAGATGTTGCCCGGCAATGGAAAATAACAATGAGTTCGGGGTTATGGTTTTCTTCTTGTTTTACTTTCCTTAGTTGGTGTTTTCTTCTCTGAGCCAGTCTCCCCAGTCCGAGATTACATGGCTTATTCAGTCAATAAATCAAAATAAATTAGTACTATACTTTTTCAGCCATTATTGGCCAATAAATCCAAATTCGTAGGATTATTGCTTCTCGATAAGTCAATAATCTTATTTTTTTTTTTCCCTAAGCACCCGTGATGGAACTTTAATGATATTCTCGGAACTCAAGGGATAATTGCGAAATAGCCTGTTGTAACTTTTTAAAAAAAAATTGTTTTTTGAGGACAGACTAAGGGGTGTGCCACTAATTTGAGTTTTTTAGTTTTTTTTATATGAGAGCTCAAAAAATACGTTGGCTTTTTGTGATTTTTTATATGATGTATTGTGAGGGAATAACCTGTCTCAAAAAGCATAATAGTTGGCTTTTGACATTTTGAGCTGATGGAACGGGCCTAAAAACATAACATAGTACTCCACTAAAAATAAAATAATCAAAATCAAGGCAAGACGTACGAACGACGTCGCACCTCACTTTCTTCTCCCCTAACCCTCACCTTGAACAGTTCGTTGCATCTCCGACTGTGACCAAGCAATGGGCATCAAATGGTAATGGCCAATTCCCGATTTCCACTCTGAAATTTTCGATTCACGCTTTGTATTCGAAGATATACACTTCTGTGCATATGTACGTAGGCAATTTAATTCAATATTCCTTACTGCTCTCTGTGTCGCATCGCTCTTTCTAGGGTTTTACATTGGCAACCCAATGCCGGAACGACAATCAATAGCCAAATCCTAAACGAAGCCTGTCAGTGTGCCGAAAGCATCAATGGCGTCAAGGAAGGAAGGTGGAAATCTACTCTCAACTTTTACAAGCCCATCCTTAGAGGTACTTGTTCCCCATCTCTTTTTGATACACCACTTTCTCTTTTCATTCGATATATAGTGAAAACTGGTGTGAACTGTGTGATGCAGCTTGTACTCTTTTCATTCGATATGTAGTGAAAACTGGTGTGAACCGTGGACGTTGGGAACCATGTGAAAATTTATGTGTTTTGTGTTCTTGGTTATTGTGCTTGGTTATTCTTTGTGTGTTGTGTGTTTGTTAGTTTGACCAATTTATCAACTAGTGTACAGATGCACTGGATATGTATGGGGTTGTAATTTACTTGATTTTATCAAGTAATTGTTAGAGCTCGCATGGTAGACCAAGCATCGTCAGTTGAGAATCCTAATCTATGTCTGGAGTACATTTAGTCGTGTATATGTGTTTAGAATACATAAATATTGGTCACGTATCGGATTTATTTGCAAGACATGCATATGTATTTAGTTGTAACATTAAGTATTTCCGGCTGAATTTCATCACGTGTCTTCAAATGAAGTACATTTGAATTATGTGTGTGTGCATACAATAGTTACTTATCGGGTTTCACTTGGATGTGAGTTTTGATGAACTGTCAGAACAAGCATCGGCAGCTGAATATCCTCGTCTCTGTCTTCAATTGAAGGACATGCAAATATGTTTGTCGAAGTATTCATATATAGTATGTGCTTGGTTGGTTATGGGTTCTCATTTATATTCATGTGTTCGGTGTTTTATAAGAACAAGCATCAGCAGCTGAATTTCCAAGGGAGTTACTTGGGGTATCGATTCCGGAGCAGCCAAATAAGTACTACTTTGTAATACGGGGGCAAAAGATAGTTCTTGAGGCGGAGCAGACTATTCAGACAATAATGGAAAAGCTGCAATCTTACAAAGCAAGGCTGGCACTCAATTTCGAGGTTTGTTAAGGATGATGACTACGTAAATGTGCTGTTCTGTTCATCATTTGACGTTTATTGTAGGTTGTCTGGTTAGGTTGAAGTTTTTGCCAAATGCTGAGGTTTATGGTTTCATGTACTCGTTTTTAAATATAGAAGTAAATCAGAGTAGTAAATATGCTGTGGAGGGGGAAGGGGTAATGGTTTGAACCTGTGGCCTATGAGCTGCGCAATGAAGGTCTGCCTCTTGGCTAGGCTCTTTGCTTGTTAGTTGTAAGAGATGTTCATTATGTGGTGATAAGTCTCCTTTAATGATCTAGACCTAATCAATAAAACTTCACAACTAGTTCAACTTCTACACCATTTTTTTACCATGATATGTCATCTGCTTCATTGTTTGACAACTAAGAGGTATTTTTTATGTTGTTATGTAGGGGTCTCAGTATCAACTTGGTGACTTCCAGTTGAGAGTTGGGAAAGTTCTGCTGCAGAATGAGAGTTTGAGGGGCATAGTTATGGAGGTATGAAGGCACTTATCTTTACTTGTTAAAAAAAGAAGGAGAAAGGATACAAAGCTTTGTTAGATTCCAACCAGCAAGCTTGCATGCACTGTAAAACTGATTGATCTCTCACAGTATACAATGTGTTAAACAGTGAAAGATTATAAGATTAATTTACGTGTTTTACCTAAGGACATATAAGGTTTGCTACATGGCAACCATTATATTCAGAAACGGTGCTACACGAATAACTTGATAAGTGACACTTTATAGGTAGATCAACGCATGCTAGAGAGTGGTAGTGTTTTTTTTTTTTCTCCATTGGAAAAGTTATTTTATCAACTACAGAAAACAAGAGGGAAAGATCCTTTATTTACATCAATCTCCTACATAGTTGTCAGAATCGTACGATTCACGATTTGATGCACGCAAAAACGATAACGAATCTATAGCTGGTTTATACAAAGTCGGTGGTGAATCGTATTACGATTCAAGGTTCGATTCTCGACTCGATTCATAATTCACGCAAAAACGATATGAATCTATAGGTGAATGAATGTTTATCACAATTGTTGCCTTTGACTAATATGACACCGATTTGCGGTTTTGCCTTTACGTTTCTTATTAAAAAACAAGGATATAAGATCATTTACGGTTAATTATGAAAATTCTTATTCCCATGAAAAATTGGTTAATCTTTTTAATTCTTGTATCCTATAAATCAAAGCCGGGGCAGGGCTCTAAGCCTCGAACCAACCCACATGGCCACATATGCTACCATATAAGCTAGTTTCGTACCTATTAGGCTATAAACTTTTATTGTGTTAAGGCTAAACTTTTATTTTTATAATGAATCTTTAACATCTAAAACAGTTAAGTATGAAAAACAAGGATATAAGATCATATATATTGGGCTATATATATCAACTCTCAACTCTCTCAACCCAGTAAGCATTTCGCTCCAAATTAGGGACCAAGAGGAAGGAGGTGAATAGGTACGCCGGCGAGAGAGAGAGAGAGAGATCTGGAAGAGAGTCCTATATATTGGGCTGGTAGTAACCATGATTTGTTTTACAAAAAGACTCGTTAACTAATTTGTTTTAAGTTCATTTCCTTTATATTGTTGTCTTTTACTATACATACCTATATATATCAACTCTGAGAACATGATCTGATTTGTCATTTCCTTTATATTTCCTATATATTTACTAATTTGTCATTTCCTTTATATTTCCTTTAAATTTCTGGCATACCTATATATTATCAACTGTCATGCTCTGCACGTGATCTGATTCCGTCCATAAAGTAGACGGATTGATAACGGAAGGTGGTTAAGTGTCAAGTAAGCATACCCGAGGGGTTTGACCCGTCGGGTTTAATAGTTTAAGGGGGTTAAGTGAAAAATGGAGATAGTCGAGGAGGGTAAAATGTAATTTACCCTAGAAAAAAGCCCGGTAGGGAATGGAACCAATCACCTCATCTTCCCGTCCAGAGCTAGGGTAATAACCATTATCTGTTGTGTGACTGTTTGAGGTCGAGGTGATCTCCACCCATTATTCACTATGATAGAACTAACCTTAGCATTAAGAGACTGGCCCATATGGTAGACCACCCCCTCCCAAGAGACTTATAAAGAGGACCCATCGGAAGCCTATTATCCAGCCACATGCTAGTGTTTTCTCCATTACCAATCACAGGCTTCCCCAAATCTTGGCCCAGAGAGAGATTGGTAGTTGTATGATAAACCAATAGTTTGTTATTTTTTTTAAGCTGTTGGGATTGTGATGTGTTGTTTATTTCATGTTACTTTGGTTAAATGTGGTGCAGATTCAAACCTATGTTTGGACTTTCTTGTTTCGTTGTATTGCTTAACCATTGATACATTAGATGAATCAACTGCTAGCCATTGTCATCTTATTGTGGTATTCTTTAAATGTTGATGTTATTTGAAACACAAAAATATTGGGGAAAATTCCACCAACACCGCCTCAATTTCACCCAAATAACACTGCACACTCCTTTTCCTCTCTGAAATCCCACTAACACCCCCTGTCAGATAACTTCTTTAACTTCGTCAAAAGATCAACTTTGAAATTACTAAAATGCCCTCCATTTTGTTTTATTTTTCTTACTCTATTAGTACCTTTCTTCTTCTTCCCTCCCTCTCCCATCGCCAAGACGCCAACTGTGGTCTGGTCTGCCCAATTGACTGCCCCCTCTCTACTCTGCCCCAACCTTCTCTACTCTCCCTCATTTTCTGTCTCCTCCTCTTAATCTTCTCTCTTCTCAACTCCAATCCTGGCCAAAGACCAAGCCACAAATATCATTTACAAATAGAGGAAATCAACACAAATATGAGGTTGGAGATTTGAAGTACCGTGATTATGTCCAAAAGGTGAACTCCAATAAAAAGCGTATTCCAGTTCTCATTAAACAAATTTGTTGAGATACAGTCGAGCAATTAGATTCCGTACTAATTAGGAATAATAATAAACCAATTCTAGTAAGAACTGAAATTAAAACCTATTTACTGAACAACTGCTGCGCTGCCAATT
The DNA here is from genome assembly GCA_036023075.1 of Gaultheria prostrata. Taxonomy (NCBI): domain Eukaryota; kingdom Viridiplantae; phylum Streptophyta; class Magnoliopsida; order Ericales; family Ericaceae; genus Gaultheria; species Gaultheria prostrata. Next base: position 38,877 of record JAXBDA010002239.1, on the reverse strand, counting down.
TATATCATGCGCCAAATCCATTGAAATTCTACCCACATCACATTATCAGTCAATTGCTTCAAAATCAGAAGAAACTCGTGTAAGTTATGTAAATAAAAATACTCGAGCACATGAGAATCCAGTTGACTGTATATGTATATATATGTACAAATAATTATTCAATCAAATGGACTTTTGAAGCTTTAGTATAATCAGCTATAATGTCAAATCTTCCGGAGGTAAGGGAGTAGGAGGAGGTGGATGGGTTTTCGGGGAGGAGAGCGAGAGGGGGTCCCAGGAAAATGGATTTCATCAGCAACAATGGTGGTGGTGGTGGTGGACGGTGGCATCATTAACCCATCAACGACAAGCAACACACCATTGGTGCAAATCTCTCTCTCTCTCTCTGAAAATCGCAGATGGGGAAGTATGGTTTTGGACGGTGGTGATGAAAATGGGGTAGGATTGAGGATAATTTTGTCATGTCCAATCTTTGGTTTTTTTTTTGAACTGCATGTCCAATTTTTGGTTGTGATGATGTTATTATTTTTTGTTTGCTCCTCTAACAGTCCACTAAGCGTGACACATTTTTCAAAAGCAAGGGAGGTCAATGTGATTCCAAAGGTTAAAGGGGTATGCAGTGATTAGGAAATCGAAGGGGTGTCAGGGAAATTTACCCAAAATATTTCACGCATGTAAAAGAATATCCAGCTTAGAATAGTTTCCCAATTTTTAGTATTTCAATTGGTCCCGAATGGACCTGATGGAGTAGGCCCAATAAACTCTTTACAAAAGTAATAACGCGTTGAAAAGGGTCTTCCATGGCAGTAATTTTGACTTTGGGGCAAATTTAAAGCTATCAGAGGCGGGAAGGGGTGTTTCTAACCTTTTTTTTGTGGGGATGGTGAAGCAGAGCTACAAAGGTGTAAAATGGTAGATTCTAAGATTTAAAGCTATAAAGAGGCATGAACTACTGAGATCTAAAATGGTAGATTCAAAATTGAAAGTTAGGAAGAGGCATGAAGTAATTCTTGCAAATCTTGAGGGATATGGGTAGGTTCTTCGTAGCGTTGATTGATTAGCCAAAGTTCCAAAACTTGTCTTTGTGTAATTGACCATTGCCTTTTTTTCACAAGAAACTTGTGTTTACTCCCAAATGAACGTTCCCAAGAAGCTTTAACAAAGGCAAGTTCACTTGAAGAGACTTCCGTCTCCCCCATGCAAGTTTTGGCAAAACAGGAGCCATAGAGTCAAGTCTCTTGAAAAATTAAAGATCTACGTTCTTGTTGGCTGTTCTATTGCAAGAAAATGCGAAACAAGACTCTCATGTTGTTTATTGATTGCTTTGCCTTTAAAACCCTCTTGAAGGGTTGGCATTGTTGAATATTCAAGAGCTAACTGTTTCCTTTTGCAGATGGAGTATCTTCCCATTTCTTCACTGGATAAATCTCGACAGATCATGGAGGAGTTCTTCGACATATGGCAAGAAGCTCTGTCAAAGAGATCATTGCCAGGTCATTTTATCCATGTAGAACCAAACTTCACGGAATATGGCCTCTCAGATAAATATACTCCACAACACACGGCTGTTCAGTATTCTATGGTCATTCATCAACTGATAGCAACAGCTCAGGCTGGGCAGGCAGTGAGAAATTAGATGATGAGAGATTCCGGCAATCACGTTCCGTATGATATTTGTAGGATTGCTCCTGCTCTTTGAAGTGAATGGCCAAGTTCATGCATTGCTTGATTATGGAGCTCTTTTGGGGTCTTTTTGTGTGTTTATATAAGGCATGTTGCTGATTTTGCGAGAGGGTCTCAATCAAAGCGATGCTACCAAAAACAAGCTTCTGGCATGCGAGTTGTTCTTTTGCAATATCAATGATTAGTGTCTCAAAAAGTCGTAATATGTTATGTACACACAGAATTTTATGAAATTTCACTGTTGTCCCGATCGTTAACTATCTGCCACCCCAAATATTTTGTAACTTATGATGGCAAAGCCTTAAGGTGCTCGCTTTCGGTGGCTTGTGGGTAACAGAGATACAGGTTTTTACCTTATAGGTTTTAAAAAATTACGAGTATGATTAATAAGTTGTCCCACTAAGTTAGATTCCCGAATCCATCTTTTCCGGTATGTTTTTCTCTCTTTTGTTTCTCTCATGTGCTTCGAACCTTAGGTGCTCCACCACCTCATGATCCTCCACCCAAAGAGCACTCTAGGGCAGGAGGTAATGCCAACAGGAAGTAGGAGAACTGAATTAGTTTGTTCTTGGGGAAAAATCAAGTCAAAAGAAGGGAAAATATTTTCATGAAAATTCATTTCCCAAAGAAAATTTTTATGTCGAAACAAACGGAGCTTTAGCTTTACGTTTTTTTAAGAGAGTAAACCATTATATGAACTTTGGTTATTTTAATTGAGCTACATAGTACCAACGGTAAAATATCAAAAAATCTCGTAGAAAAAAGGAAATGGATCAGGTCTGGCCGGTTGGGTCCGCCCCTCCATGAATAAACATTAGGTCAACTTCACTTACACTATGTGGTTACGGCGATGTGCGGATACACCCCCTCACATTCATTTTGTTGCATCCGTGCTGCCCGTATTTTGTGAAAAATTACATCCTGCACTTCCGTCAATAATAACGGATGTACATGCACATGGAGTGGGTGCCAGATGCAATTTTCACAAAGTACAAGAAGTGCAGATACAACATAGTTAACTTAAGGGGTATAAGTAAAGTTTTCCCTAAAGATTATGTCACGATTTTCACGTCATGGATTTCAGGTCAAATCAACATTTGTATCATGCAATCTAGTAAAATTTTCCCTAAAGATTATGTCACGAATTTCACGTCATGGATTTCAGGTCAAATCCCACGCAATCTAAGGACAGTATTATAGGTACAGAAATTGAGATACTGAAAATGTACGAATCGATTAGTCTGGGTTTCTTTTGGGTTCCACACGAATGATCGAAACTGTTTATAGTATTTGTTAAAATAATGTTAACTTGTTCACCGTAAAAATCAAGCTCAATCGAATATCATGACTCATGAGTGCTCCATCGGTTCATCCAATTTTTTTCCGATTGAGCTGAAAGAACCCAATCTGTAGACGAAATATTCGTCCGAAGATAAAACTGACAACTCATGTAAAATTTGACCTAGCGGCAAGATAAAGACTCAAAGCGAGCCGCTGCCAAGACGAATATTGAGCCTAACAAAATTTGGTGACAATCAGATTTTGGTGAGTTGCTAGAAACTTAGCAACTCATGTAAAATTTGAAAAGTCAGATATGATCCAAAAATTCGATCATACGTGGATGTATATATAGTTGATCCCAAAAAAAAAGAAAAAAAAAAGAAACCCAGATGTATATAGGGATGTGTATTTTAGTGAAAATATTTGGGTACCTAATGGGTAACACGTGGCCGAGCCTATGTGGTACCCCAATATTGCATCTGGGTCGTCCAAAAGTGTATTGGACTCCTCTTTCTCTCCCCTTTTTCTCTCTCCCAATGTGGACAGTCCAAAATCAAAATGAACGGCCTAGATGTGCCGAGGGGGTATCACGTGGTAGCCTCCCGGCACTGACAAATTGATCGTATTTTAGATACATTAGAAGTCACAATCTCTTTAGAAAACCTAATATAGACTTCCAACTTATCTCATATTAACATGGATTCTATCTTAATGGGTCTTGGGTCATACCCATATGAACGACTCGATTCGCAAAGAAGGAACTACATACCGGATAAAGGAGGCCACGGCCTCCCCCATTTGAAATTCCCAATACTTATCTAGTAAATTTTTTGTGATGATATTAATGGTTTATATGGTGGGCCTCCCCTAAACAAATGAAAGGATCCTATCGCCACTTACACGCGGTGAGATTTTAGTTTTGGTCCGGACATAGGTGTGATAGGGTTCCTTATAGATGATGATGTGGTGTATAGATGAAGTAATATTTCCTGACCGAGGTGGTGGGGTAGCATAATATCTCCACTCCACTTCATGACCCAATTTTTTTTACTACTTCCGATTGCCCGCTTAAAATTCAAGTACATACATGGGTTATTGGTAGTTATTTAGACATTTAAATGTTTAGATTTTTAAACCTTGAAATGTTAAAATTTCTTCGCTGTTCATATGGCCCACTCGTACATAGAATCCTAGTACCGTCCCTGCCGATTCAGATCTTGGACCTGGACCAAATTTCTAACACAGCACAATAGGTTGTCTTACTGAGAGATTTCACATCGCTCCTTTTTTGGCAATAGAATGCCGTAATATTTTCACCTCTGCTTTTAATTATCTTCTTAAGATTCACACGTCGCAGTGTTCAGATATAGTATATTAATTTGTCCAACAAAAAACAAGCATTTGCATCAAATGCAACCTCGACGCCTAAAGATAATGCTAAACTAGTACTATTTTTGTGGTTTGGATGAGTACTACCAGGAACACCACATATGGGTACCTCATATGTACACCACTACATACCGACCATCCAAATGCTTTTTTTAACATTTTGGATTTGAAATGTACTCTTACCGGTCAAATGATGCTTTTTTTTTGATGTTTTGAATTTGAAATGTACTCTTACCTGTTAAAGAGCACTTTGACCGGCAAGAGTGCATTTCAAAATTCAGACCACTGATTCCTGAGATGGACGATCGGAATGTGGGGGTGTACATTTAGGGTACACTTGGTGGTGTGACCAAATCATTTTCGTGAGTACTATTAATTTTCAGCACTTAAGTATTGGTACATGACTAACTGATCTAGAAGCCTTGGTCTTACCAGAGTCAAGTTGACATGCTCAAATTTAAAGCCAATGCTCGAACCCAAAAACTCCCAACACTAATGTATTGGTACACGACTAACCAAACTAGAAGCCTTGGTCTTACCAAAGTAAAGTTGACATGTTCAAATTTAAAGCCAACAGTGGGATGCTCTCTCCAACCTTCATTGTAAGCTAGGTGTTGTTTCAGAAACTACTTCAATTAGGTTTTTGAGTTGATGCATTGCGAGAGAGTGACATGTCTAGTAAAGCGCTATAAGTCAAATTTTAAGTCAGTTTTGAAATACTCCTCTGTCCGAATTTATTTGTCCCTCGTTCTATTGCAACCGGATAAAAAATTAGTGATATCTTAAATTAGTAAGTAATTATATATCTAATAGAGATCTTGTTTGATAGATCTCAATTACTGCAGTTCTATAAGACAATATTTTTAAAATTACATAAAACATTATAAATTATAAGATATAGTCATTTGAAAAAGTGACACGAACTCCCAAAATAGACTAACAAATTCGGATGGAGGGGTAAGTCCGTTTTTTTTTTTACAAAGTAACAATCCCTAAATTTGTTTGACAAGGTAAAAAGCATACGTCATGTTAATGCACAAGATATTCAAAGTACAGACCAATCGGTTACATATATATATTTTGTCATTCGTCATTCCTAATTCAATTCTTGGACCAAATGTCCCTTATTGTAACTTGTAAAAGTTTACTTACACTTGTTTATTTGGTCCAACTTTAACTTGTAAAGGTTTAATTACATCGCATTACATACAGTATTTTAATTGTCCCTTCACCATCCTCCAACCCCAGGCCCCAATCATATCCATTGCGTCCGACACCGATAAAATAGGATAGTGATTTTCCCACGCCATTTTGTTTGAGTAGTGCACCTTTTTTTTTTAGTGAAAATTTTATACAATGAATTTTAATAAAAGACAAAAGGGATGCATTATTAAAAAAGGGGGTGTAAAAATTATTTCCCATAAGATATTACAAAAAGTTACTATCTCTATACATTTTAAAAAAATTTCCCAACGCCCCTCCATATTCATTGCATCCACCACCGATAAGGGTGCAACGAGCAGAGCCAAACTTTGTAATGCGAATGAGCCGAGCCCGTGTATTTTATTTAATGAACCTCTATAAACGAGCCGAGCCGAGTTTTAACGAACTCGTTTACTAAACCAGCCTAAACTCAAGCTTGAGCTCGGCTCGATTATTAAACGAGTCTAGCCTTAACGAGTCGAGCCACGAGTTACTCTTGAGCATATTGATTCGTTTGTAGCCCTAACCACCGAAAAACAAATTTTTTTTTTCCAGTTATCCGATCATGCACTAATGGAAAATGAAAGCAAAAAGTCTACACACTTTTAAAACACTACTCTGAATACAACTGTATCCGTAACCATTTGATGAAAGGGAACCTATTTGCACCAAATGTTTCCCGACACAAATGTGTCCGAAATTGTGTTTTAAAGCTGTATGTGTATCATTGATAAAAGTCGTTTTTCGTGCATCTTGATTAATGTTGAAGTCTTTAAAAAACCACCCTCCATCGGGCATTATTTAAAAAATGACCGGAACATACCAATTCGCTCAACCTAATTATATTCATCGATCCAATCAATTAAAACAAAGGGTCCAATTAAAATACGCCACCCAATAGGTGATAAACCAAAGTTTGGTTCTTCCAATTAAAACATGCATACATTAATTGTACTACATACACTAGTATTTTAACTGTCCCTCCACCATCCTCCACCCCCAGGCCCCAATCATATCCATTGCGTCTGCCACCGATAAAATAGGACAGTGATTTTCACAACGCCATTTTTTTTACTGAAAATTTGACACATTGAATTTGAATAAAAGGCAAAAAAGGGATGCACTTATAAAAAAAAAAAGGTGTGAAAATCATTTCCCATAAAATATTACCGAAAGTTATCTGTATACATTTAAAAAAAAAATTCCCCACGCCCCCTCCTAGTTCATTGCATCCACCACCTACAGGGGTGCAACGAGGAAAGCCGAACTTTATAATGCGAACAAGTTGAGCCTGTGTATTTTTATTTAATGAGTCTCCTTAAATAAGCCGAACCTATATAAACAAGTCGAGCTGAGTTTTATTGAACTTGTTTACTAAACCAGCTTACACTCAAGCTCGAGTTCGGCTCGATTACTAAACGAGTCTAGCCTTAACGAGTCGAGCCACGAGTTGCTCGTGAGCAGATTGATTCGTTTGTAGCCCTGACCATCGAAAAACAATTTTTTTTCTTTTTTTCAGTTCTCCGATCATGCACTAATGCAAAATGAAAGCAAAAAGTCTACAAACACTTTTAAAACACTACTCTGAATACAACTGTATCCGAAATCATTCGATGAATGTGAACCTATTTGCATCGAATGTTTCCCAACACAAATGCGTCTGAAATTGTGTTTTAAAGCTGTGTGTGTATCATTGCTTAAATGGAAGTCGTTTTTCGTGCATCTTGATTAATCTTGAAGTCTTTAAGAAACCACCCAACCAATTCGCTCAACCTAATTATATCGATCCAATCAACATGATTTCTTATAATTAATCTTCTTTACAAGTGTTACGAAAACAATAATTTTGATTATCAAAATGAGCCCAGAATGAACTTAAAATAGCCAAAACTGCACTAGTCCACTTTTGAATATGTATTTTTAGTACATCACGGTGCATCTCTACTAATCTCTACTAATCTATAGGAGTCTAATCTCACCGTCCGCTAATAAAGAACGCGATTTGAACTAGAGTAAAGTCTTGTATGAATGAACCCTTTCATATTTTGAATATCCGACTCCTATAAATAGTTATACACCTCTACCAAACCCCAGTATCCTACTCTGCTGGCTCTGTAACCAAGAGAGTCCCAAATGGTAATCAATTTTCACCCCTCTATCTCCCAGACTTACATACGCATACATGTAATATTTAAAAATTGTGCAATTGAAGGCTGTAATGGATTGTGCAATTGTGCAGGGGATGGTTCCACCAGGTAATGAAGGATGGGAACCTTTAGGGCCATATGGAGGGATAGAGGGAGAACCATGGGTTTACAGGCCCAACCCCAACGGGCCTATATTGAAGATACGTATTTATTCTGACGAAAAAGAGATCAGGGGAATGGCATTCCAAAGTGAAACCCTCAATGGCGTTGTTATAGGAAACCCTCTGATAATTGGCCATATCGAAGATGGCCGAAATCCGTCCAGTTACAGAATTTTGATTGAAGAGGTGTGACCAAGGTTCTAAAACTTGCTAGGTGCTTCTAGGGCCGAGTACTCGGCACCTAGTCGGGCAATTAGTTGGACTAGTTGGCGAGGGACCTTCTAGCGCCTAAGCTGCCAGTACTCGGCCTTTCAGACATTCTTTTAGAACACTGGGTGTGGCTGTGACACTCTTCAGCTTAATTCATAATTTCAATACATGAACCTCACAACTAGATCTTTTTTTGAGCCATCTTCATACATAATTAGCTTTGTACTAGTATCGTTTGATTATTTTTTTTCACCAGACAAATCAAAATCGTTTAGCACAATATGAATGAAATCTTTTTCTTCTTCTCATTTTATCAGCAATTCTATAGAAACAAACAACAGAGATGCATTCAGAACTGTTCAATGCACATGGATCCCAGAGAAATCTGTGTTCGAATCTGTTCACTCCCGTTTGTGTCCATATTTTTTTATGCGTCCCAAGCAATGGCCTAATTTATGCTTGCACTTGCTTAGGTCTGCATCGATACTTCAAGAGAGCAACTCGTGTCCCTAACAGTGGCATGCGATCATCAACTGAGATCTCTCACTTTTCGTACAAACCTGGAAACAAGAGGCCCGTATGGTACAAAAAGAAGGTTTCCGCCCCCAAATCCCACAGCTGATGTTGACATTGAACTGAATGGTCGAGTATTCGTTGGATTTCATGGGCGTTTAACTGGGGCGGGCTATCCTAATGCAATTGGTGTATATGTAACACCACCGCCAACCCAACCATCGCCAATCCCGGTCAGTCTACCCCTTCTGTTATTCTCTTATCCAACTAGCAAATCAAAATTCTAAGATAACCAAGAAATTACCTTGCGAAAATACACTGCAGCACACCTTTTTTTGAGTTCGATAGAGTAGCCACTTGGTTTATAGATAACCAAGAAACCTTTAATTGAGATCCCACATTTGGGAGCCAAAGGAACGGCGAGGGAAAGCTGTCAGGCACCCCTCTCCGCCCGACCTCACAGTCGGCCTTTACTTTGTTTGACCAAGAGCACTTTATTCATTTATTATTTTTTCGACGCTTACCGGTTATTAGCCATTTAACAGTTTATGGGTGATGAAGCGTTAAATACAAGCAAGACACGTGCTGAAAAGAAGAAAGAAAAGTAGAGCAGGAGGTTCTGTTGTTTGAACCTTCTGAATGTCGGCCGACATATATAACAGCGGCTGCTGTTCTAAACCATTCGGCCACTTAGACATACAACAACATTCAACAGTCGACACTTCGTTATGTCGGACGCTGTTCCTCGTTTTACACCAGAAGTAAAGGATTTTGGATGTTTAGGGTCCTAAACGTAATTTAAATAAATCAAGGGTTTAAAATGTAATTAGGAATTATGAATATAATTATCCACATAAAAGAAATTAAAAAATTCTAATTCTTATTATTATAAAAATTTGGATTATTACAAATACAACACAATATTAATGTAAATAAAGAAACCACCTCTCAAAAATTTGCATTTGGAAAAATAATTTGCATATTTTAATGAGTGGTAAATTTTAGAGTATTTTTTAAGCTATTTTTGAAACCAGCAAAATGTCACCTTCAATCACCTCTATTTTTTTTTTTCTCTTAGATCTAATTTAGTAAATCACGATTCTCATGCTCATTTTTACTCTTGCAAAAACAAATGGCTTGAATTATTAAAATATAATCGCAAGTCTTAGTTTTATTCACATGATCAAGGTGATCTCACATTAGAGGATCCTAATTAATTTTTAATTTTAAGTGCACGCTTCTCAACTAATTAATTGACATTATTTTTTCACAGGGAATGTGGCCTTCGATAGTAGTCGCATTTGTTTGTTTCTTGATCTATATGATCTTCTCTGGCCGATCAAAAAAAGATGGATAGCCGCATGGTTTGGTTGGTAGGGATGGCTCCTATTTACATGGCCATAGGAGTTCACATGGAGTATTTTTTAAGAACCTATTTTTGTTCCAATCTTGATATGCTCGCAGACTTTGATGTTTAAAGTGTATGTACTGGTTTTTTATTTTGTGCCGTGGAGATTGTTGTTGGATTAAAACTGCACGTATTGTTATTACAGCTTGTTGACTATCTTCACATTCGGACTTTAATATGTTGGCCTTGGTTGTGTTTGAATATGCTTTTCCAAGTGGTTTAACATGGTTTAAAGAAGGGAACAAACCACATTTTCAACTGAATAAAAAAAAAAAAAAGGAAATCGAGTTTGAGAAATGAATTCTAATTAGGGTGGATTTGCCAATTGATAAAATCAGGTTTTATCAAAATCATTCCTCAATTAATAAAACGTAGCAAGTGATTTTAGTCCAGATTTTATCAAAACCATTCTTCAAATGACAAAATACGAAAATGATACATACACAACAAAAGTGGACAACAGCCCCAAAACGACGTGTTGTTAAAAAAAAAAAAAAAAAAACCTTTGTGTTACCCTCTCCTCTTCCCCTCACTGTCTCCAGAGAAAAAGTGGGAGAGAGAACACCACCGCCGCCCGCCCACCCACCCCTGCGGCTCCCCACTACCACTGCCAACCAACCACCTGGATGCACACAACTTGGGTCTGGGAAAACGTACACTTTCTTCCTAGTCTCTTTGTTCGTTCTCTGCTTCAGCTTCCATGGCTCCAGTTCGAAAAAAAAAAAAACCTTCCATGGCCAATTGTGGCCTCTTCTGTGTAGCTCAAGATTCTAGTCTCTTTGAAATCCTTTGCTACAGATCTCGAAAATGAATCTGTTGGTTGCCATGAGAGTCTTGGGGGATAAAGAGATGACTTTTGCATCAGGCCGGGTATGATTCACTCGGCAGTGGTAGTGGGGAGCCGCAGGGGGGTGGGCTGCGGCGGTGTTCTCTCCCTCTTTTTCTCTGCAGACAGTGAGGGGAAGGAAGTTTTTTTTTTTTTAACAACCAACCCCCAAACGACGTTGTTTTGAGATTGTTGTCCACTTTGTCCATTTTAGTTGTGTAGGACTACGTAGCAGCGTTTGATAAAATACATTAGGCGGAGATTTTATCATTTGGGAAAACAATCGCTTTGTTTGGTTTGTGTTTTGGAGAAGTGTTTTTGAAAAATTTGGAAAAAGGTAGAGAGAGAAATGAGAGTAATAATTGTGGAGAGAGAAAAAAGGAGGAGAGAGATAGAGTGAGAAATGAGAGTAATGATTAAAAAGTTAGAGAGAGAAAAAGTGGGTCCCACCACTTTTTTGAGTTTGTTTCCAAAACATGTTTCTAAAACATGTTCCAAACAAGGTGAATATAATTTTATCACCCCTCCATAAAACTCAACTAAAATAAAAAATAACAAATTACTCTAAGGTCCATTATAGGTTTTCTTAACATGTCTAGTCCACCTCATATTTCCATAATACCTCTAATCCACTTTTTTTTTGCATTTTCTAAGGTACAAGGTCCATTCTCCCTTTTTAATAGACAAATATACCCCTATATTAATTTAATACATAATACACCATGCCGGAAAGTTCACTGGCGCCAAAAAATTTCGCCGGAACTGGAAAAGTCGCCGGAAAATGGACTTCGCAGGGAAAGTCGCCGGCGCAGATAACCATATCTGGAATCACAAGATGTGGTTATCTGGACTCACAAGATGTGGTTATTTGGACTGTGGATTCACAAGATGTGGTTATCTGGACTCATAATATGTGGTTATCTGGACTAACTAAGATGTGATTAGCTGGACTCTCAAGATGTGAATATCTCTAATATATCTTTTTTAAAAGCCTACTTGGGTTCAAATATGGTTTTCTAGAATAATAAGATGTGCTTATATGCACTATATCTTTTTTTTTAAAACCTATTTAGGTTCAGATGTGGTTATCTGAATTCACAAGATGTGGTAATCTGGATAATATCTTTTTTCAAAAAGCCTCATCCATCCACATGTAAGACAATTCACAAATTAATATTCTCTGGCTTTGATCTTTGTTTATTTTTTACTTTTGTTTTTTGAACTTTAAACTTCCATTGTACTAAAAAGACAAGTAAAAACATGATCTTTCAAAAAAAAAAAAAAATGGGCCAAGAGGTGGTTAACTGTACACGCACCGTTATGCGTGCACTAATGGCATTAGAATTTAGTACTCCTATATATGTTTGGAAAAAAAAAAAGGCAGAATATTAGGTAGCTGTAATTGAACACCAAGTTGGAACAAGACAACATGTAATGAGTTTGCTACCTCTCTGTACCACGTGTCCCAAATCCATACTGCCTAAAGGACAAACCTAATGGTAATCTTTACCAAAACCCCATAGCCATAGAAATAGCCATGGAAATGCAGAGTCAGTTCAAAACCAAATCTCACAGTGTGAACAACACTCTCCGAGCGATTCAACAGAATACTAGAGCTCTCCGATCGGCGAGTCTTCGTCGGAACTGTTCGCTCTTCTATCTGTAACCGCCCATCCTTCCTCACTTTCATCAGATCTCGGCCGTCTGATTTCTTTCAAACCTGACATCATAGACAGCCGGAATTTTTTTTCCATCCCATCATTAGAGCTCTCCGACCAGCGAGTCAGTCAAACGGTTTAAAACCGCTGGCGGTGGAGTGGTGAATGACATCAGTAGGAATGGAGATGTCTTTTCCGGTGGCGGATAAGGAGGGTGTGGGTTTAACGGCGACGGACTCAAGAACGTGGCCGGTGATTTAATCCCGGCGGTAGTGGATACCAATGTCAATGCGCCGGGGCTAGGAGTCGTCCGGCCACTTGAGGTCGGTTGGTCCTCTGAGTTCGAGAGACCTAGAATTGACGGGAACGAAACATATTTGAGGGGTATTGCTGTATTTTTAATGGGTGAGTGGACTTAATGTGTTAGGAATATGTTAGGTGGACTTGAAGTGTTAGGAAATAGCTATAGTGGATCCTATAGCAACTGGCCTAATAAAAAATTTCATTTTATCAATTGGCAAACTAGGCATTAATGCAGTTTAAGAGTTTGAGGGGCATAGTTTTGGAGGTATGAAGCACTTACCTTTACTTGTTAAACTTGCATGCACTGTAAAAATGATTGATATCTCACCAAATATATGCAGTGTAGGTACTCCATATTAATGATTATTGAATAATTAATTTTATGCGTTTTAGAATGAACGTGTAAGGTTTGCTACCCCCTTTTATGGACGGTTATTTTTGTATCACTATTCATCTTCAGAAAGATGAAATAGAGGGAAAAATGTGAACTAGATGATTGAAAAAGTAGATTTTAAAGAAAAAAACAAAGATATGGAGAGTGAATTATAGGGATTTGGGGTGTTGTGCACAAATTAAAAACAAAGATTTTGAAAAAGTAACGGTACATGACTAACTGATCTAAAAGTCTTGGTCTTACCAGAGTAAAGTTGACATGCTCAAATTTAAAGCCAATGCTCGAACCTAAAAACTCCCAACACTAATGTATTGGTACACGACTAACCAAACTAGAAGCCTCTTACCAAAGTAAAGTTGACATGTTCAAATTTAAAGCTAACATTGGGATGCTCTCTCCAACCTTCTTTGTAAGCTAGGTGTTGTTTCAGAAACTACTTCAATTAGGTTTTTGAGTTGATGTATTGTAAGAGAGTGACATGTCTAGTAAAACGCTACAAGTCAAACTTTAAGTCAGTTTTGAAATACTCCTCTGTCCGAATTTATTTGTCCTTCGTTCTATTGCAACCGGATAAAAAATTAGTGATATCTTAAATTAGTAAGTAATTATATATCTAATAGGGATCTTGTTTGATAGATCTCAATTACTCCAGTTCTATAAGACAATATTTTTAAAATTACATAAAATATTATAAATTATAAGATATAGTCATTTGAAAAAGTGACACGAACTTCCAAAATAGACTAACAAATTCGGACGGAAGGGATAAGTCAGTTTTTTTTACAAAGTAACAATCCCTAAATTTGTTTGACAAGGTAAAAAGCATACGTCATGTTAATGCACAAGATATTCAAAGTACGGACCAATCGGTTACAAATCCTTTTTTTTTTTTGTCATTCGTCATTCCTAGTTCAATTCTTGGACCAAATGTCCCTATTGTAACTTGTAAAAGTTTACTTACACTTGTTTATTTGGTCCAACTTTAACTTGCAAAGATTTAATTAATTACATTGTACTACATACACTAGTATTTTAATTGTCCCTTCACCATCCTCCAACCCCAGGCCCCAATCATATCCATTGCGTCCGACACCGATAAAATAGGATAGTGATTTTCCGCGCCATTTTGTTTGACAAGTGCACCTTTTTTTTTTAATGAAATTTTTATCCAATGAGTTTTAATAAAAAAACAAAAAGGGGTGCACTATTAAAAAAGGGGGTGTAAAAATTATTTCCCATAAGATATTACTTAAAGTTACTTTATCTCGTAACTTTTACTCCTCCAGTTATCCGATCATGCACTAATGCAAAATGAAAGCAAAAAGTCTACACACACTTTTAAAACACTACTCTGAATATAACTGTATCCGAAACCATTCGATGAAAGGGAACCTATTTGCATCAAATGTTTCCCGACACAAATGTGTCCGAAATTGTATTTTAAAGCTGTGTGTGTATCATTGATAGAAGTCGTTTTTCGTGCATCTTGATTAATGTTGAAGTCTTCGAAAAAAACACCCTCCATCGGGCATTATTTAAAGAATGACCGAAACATACCAATTCACTCAACCTAATTATATTAATCGATCCAATCAACATGATTTCTTATAATTAATCTTCTTTACAAGTGTTACGAAAACAATAATTTTGAATATCAAAATGAGCCCATAATGAACTTAAAATAGCCAAAACTAAACTAGTCCACTTTAAAATATAGCATATTTTTCGTACATCACGGTCACACGGTGCATCTCTACTAATCTATAGGAGTCTAATTTTACTGCCCACTAACAAAGAACGCCATTAAAACTAGAGTAAAGTCTTGTATGAATCCTTTCATGTTTTGAATGCCCAGTATCCTACTCTTCAGGCTCTGTAGGCGATTGAATTTCTTCAACGTCATGGATTTAAGGTCAAATCAACATTTGTATCATGCAATCTAGTAAGTTTTCCCTAAAGATTATGTCACGAATTTCACGTCATGGATTTCAGGTCAAATCAAGATTTGTATCACGCAATCTAAGGACAGTATCATAGGTACAGAAATTGAGATGCAGAAAATATACAAATCGATTAGTTTGGGCTCACTTTGGGTTCCACACGAATGATCGAAACTGTTCATATTTGTTAAAATAATGGTAACTTGTACCCCATAAAAACCAAGCTCAATCGAATATCATGACTCATGAGTGCTCCATCGGTTCATCCAATTTTTTTATTTTTATTTTTATTTGTTTTTTTGAATAAAAAACTGGATGATCCGATGGAGCATTTAACGATATCCGATTGAGCTGAAAGAACCCAATCTGTAGACGAAAAGTTTGACCGAAGACAAAACTAACAACTCTCACAATTCAAATATCTATGATGTACAAGCCAAAATTAGACCTAGCGACAAGATAAAGACTCAAAGCGAGCCGCTCCCAAGACGAATATTGAGCCTAACAAATTTTGGTGACAATCAGATTTTGGCGAGTTGCTAGAAACTTAGCAACTCATGTAAAATTTGAAAAGTCAGATATGATCCAAAAATTCGATCATACGTGGATGTATATAGGGATGTATATATAGTTGATGCAAAAAAAAAAAAAAAAACCCAGATGTATATAGGGATGTGTATTTTAGCGAAAATATTTGGGTATCTAATGGGTACCAATTACCACGTGGCCGAGCTTACATAGTACCCAACATTGCATCTGGGCCGTCCAAAAGTGTATTGGACGGCCGAGATTAAAACCCCTCTCTCTCGGCCTCTTTCTCTCTCCTTTTTCTCTCTTCCAATGTGGCCGGCCCAAAATCAAAATGAACAGCCTAGATGTGCCAAGGGATACCACGTGGTAGCCTCCCGGCACCTGAAAAATTGATCGTATTTTAGATGCATTTAGAAGTCACAATCTCTTTAGAAAACCTAATATAGACTTCCAACTTATCTCATATTAACATGGATTCTATCTTAATGGGTCTTGGGTCATACCCATATGAACGACTCGATTCGCAAAGAAGGAAACTACATAGCGGATAAAGGAGGCCACGGCCTCCCCCATTTGAAATTCCCAATACTTATCTAGTAAATTTTTTGTGATGATATTAATGGTTTATATGGTGGGCCTCCCCTAAACAAATGAAAGGATCCTATCGCCACTTACACGCGGTGAGACTGCAGTTATTTGTTCTGGAGATTGTTGTTTGATTAAAACTGCAGTTATTTGTTATTACAGCTTCTTGACTATCTTCATATTCGAACTTTACTATGTTGGCCAAAGGCTGTGGTTGAATATGCTTTTCCAAGTGGTTTAATATGGTTGAATAAACACGATCGAACGGCCGAGGGGTGCCCTGTATAGCTATGCATGGATGCTCTTACATATAATAGTCCATTATATCGGATGTCCTCGGAGGGACTAATAGTCCATTATAAGCACATAAACTATCTGATCTCTGTCCTAATTTATTTGTCTCTTTTAAAATTTTTAATTTATTAGGAGAACATCATTATTAAACTTATTATATTTTTCTTGTTCTCTTTCGCCTTTCAAAACTTTAAAAAAGTAGGGGTAAAAGAGTAAAGCCATCACTTTTTTCTGCAATTGGGACAAATTTTTTGGTACAATAAAAAAATGTTATGTGACCAAAAATTAGAGAGGGTAGAAATAATCGTTAGTTATTTTAATGGGAGATATCACATCATTCTAGCTGGCATTGGAGTTACCCTTTTGTTGGTTGACATGGAACATAGAGCCACCCGCCTCCGCATTTAATTATCTCCTTAAGATGCACATTTTACATTATTCAGATATATTAATTTCTCCGTTAAAAAAAAAAAACATTTGCATCAAATGCAAGCTCAACAACTAAAGTTGGAATGAATAGTCAATGAACTGCCGGATGTTTTTAATTTGTTTCAATTGGAATATTTATACCTACACAATTTTTTTTATAAATGGCAAATGCTAAGGCAAAAAACAATTGAATAAAGAGAAAAACAAATTCTGAAAAAAAAAAGTTATGCCAAATCACCCTTCTCTGTCTGATTAATATTTGAGAACCTGTTTTGGCGATTTCAACTCATTAAGAGCCCGTTTGAGAGTCTAATTATAGATTGCATTGTGCATTTGAATTGTGAATTGCAAATTTTTGAATAATGGACAAAATAGATTATGAATCTATAGAGCGTTTGGACAAATTGTGCAGAATAGTTTTCGCAACAGAGTATTGTTTGAGAGTACAATGATGAAAATAGATTATGAATTTATTATTTATCATGTTGCCCTTGTTATTTATTACGTATAACCTTTTTAGGTTCATAATTATTTAAGATATTACTAATCAAAATGTTATTTTGTAATTCCACCCCACAAAATTGGGTCCTTATTTGAAAGTCTCCATTTTTCTAATCTACCTAGGAAGTTTTAAATATTTTACTACTTTTGAAAAATTTACAAGAAATATTTATTTTGTGATGGATAGAGAAATAAAATCCTAACGGAAATAAACTTTTTACATAATCCTGACTCAAAATAAACATAATTTTAACTAGAAGTAAAAAAACCCATCATCAATGGTTAGGGTTGGATATAAATTGAGGGCACCTCAAGAATTAATAAAGACATGAGTAATATAGTCCTTTTATCCGTAGGGAGATCCAAGAATGCAAAAGTACCTCAATGACTGATTATCGAATTGTGTCTCTGTTAATTGTGTGGTTTTGAGAATGCGTTTTTGCCAAACAGTCAAAAATCCAAAATGGATAACGCAGAATGGATAATCACGGCTGCCAAATGGCCCGTAAATGTTTTTTTTTTAATCCTATTTGGCTATTTGTTGAATGATTCTACTTTGTAATAGGAATAATGTTATTGCCAAGGCCAATGTTGGCAGCTAACTATGTAGGATGTTTCACTTTGCTTGCTTGCTTTCTTTTTTCCCATGTTCACACCAAAGTTCAAAAGCACTTCAAATATTAATTCCAACACCTAAAGAATAAAAAAAGTACTTATAAAAAAAGAAATAATAAAAAATGCGCATATTATTTTGTAATAGTTGGGAATGGGAGTGGGTAATATGATCACATCATATAGTTACAAAGAATATTTGGGAGTGGGAGTGGGTAATATGGTCACATCATATAGTTAAGAAATAATCGTTCACATCGTACTCGGTGGCTTTTCAGTTCGAAGTTGACGATCTCTATTTGTCTGTTGGAGTTCTTTTCTCGGTCGAAGCTCTTCCTATCGGAACCCACAGGTCTGTAATACTCTTATTTTTTTGGATGATGATAGCTCAAAACAAATTAAAATCCATCGTCTCAACTTTCTAAAAGACCCAACCCATACGCGAAACACGGGCTCGAAAATTACGTGAACGATTCAACCAACTGGGCTAGCTCAGTTGGCTAGACTCCTGCATCCTACGAGGAGGGTTAGGAGTTTGAATCTTTCCGTCTGCTCATAGTGTTATTCTCCTTGTATTTGTTGAATTAATTCTCCCCTTAGTGGGGCTATTAGTTGGGTTTCTTCTTATAATGATCGTGAACTTTGTTTCGAATCTCTCCAATGTGTTTCTTGTTTGATGCATGTAAGTCATATTTGTAATTGCATGACAAAAAGAAGAAGAAGAAGGATTACTGAATCGATTAATTCGAAGGTTCCATCTATGATTATATTCCATTTGTGATTCTTAGTATGGGTTCAAATTGATTATACCCTGAATCAAACTGAATTCTACTATTCAAATTGCGATTCTTAGAATGGGTTCGAATCGATTATACCCTGAATCAAACCGAATTCTACTATTCAAATTCCGAATCGTACGATTTTGACAACTTTGATTGCGAGTTCAACCAAGACTTTACTCTGTTTTTAATTAGGATATAGTAAAAAAAGAATATTCAAAACTAGACTGGTTCATTTTTTGCTAATTAAAATTCCTTCTGGCCTCATTTTGATAATAGAAACCATTATTTTCATAACTATTTTCATAACGCCTGTCAAGAAAATTAATTATGAGAAATCATATTGATTGAATCAATATAATTACGTTGACCGAATAAATATGTTTCGGTCATTTGTTAAACAATATCTATGGAGTCTCTCTCTCTCTCAAAATCGCAGTAGTCACAAATATTTTTCTTCTCCCTTCCCCTCCCCCGTAGCGTTTCAATACCTTTGTACGCCGGCGGGGGGGAAACCCCATGGTACTATTTTTTTTCCCTTTTTTTTCCCCCCCCCCCCCCCCCCCCCCTCCTTAATTTGTGATTTCTATGACATATGTGGTGACAAAATCAACAAAAAGTGGTCGAGGGTACTTTGGGAATTTCGGAGAGCCTAATCATTGGCAATATTGGTCATTCAAGGGTTGGATTTATTAGCTACATCAATTTAGATTTTGATACATTCATTACATGTTTATTCATTGGATATAAGTTTGGTTCAATGTATGCATTCATATCCGGATTCATTCACATGACTTTTGCAATCTATGCATCTATAAGTAGTTCTTTCGCAAATCTTATTCAATGTATTCATCTAGTATTAGATTCGTTCAAACACATTTAGGTTCATTCTGCCTAGACTTCTAGGAATTAGAATAGTTACACGACATACACAAATGGATGTGATCTTTCATTTTAAGAATAGAGGGATTGTTGATTTCACGTTAACAAGGCTGCGGTCATTGTGACAAAAATAGCCCAACTCTTGTGAGGGTGAGGCATTCTTTCTCTCTCTTCTTGTTCTCCTTCTTTCCCTTCTTCATGTTTGCGCACATAACCCAAGTACTATTTTTGTTTCCTATCCAGAACCACCACAATACATATTGTAGGCAGCAATATTTCATTTGTTCTAAACCCTCCTACATCACCTGGGTTGTAGCAGACACATTGCATCATTCATTTATTACGTTATACGCTTATTTTTTATTTAGTTCACCGTAAACTTTGTTGTTTTTAATCTTCTTTTAATATTTCTATTGGGTTTAAAACCAGAAAATGTAAGCATTTGAAAAGATTGTCGAAGAAGAAGGGACCAAAATCATTAAAAGAAGAGAGGATCAATCACACAGTAGTATCCAATTCGGGACATTTCTCATTTGGGTTGCTGGTTATTTCAGGCAAAACTCCCCTCTGTTTTGAGAATATACCGTGATACACTTACTGCTGATATGAAGAATGCCATTAAGACTGCGGTTGCAGACCTCCTGCCACTTCTTCTCTCCCAACCTTTGGAGCCAGATTTTTCACATGGAGAACGAGTCGTGGATGCTGATGGTATGTTAGATGGGGCCTGAGTGTACATCACTTTGTTTTCATTTTATTTACAAAATTTCAAAATATGTCCCAGGCAAAGATTATGCAAAGTCAATTTTCTTATTTTTCTACGTCGGATCTCTATGTTATGCTGATGCCACAGTTGGAAGAATTTATGTTATACTGTTTTCTGTTTTTTACTTCTATACTTCTTCAGGTGGAGGCTCATCGCTTGCAAGCAAATTAAGACTCATGCAACATGAAAGCTTTGTTCAACTTCTGACTGCTATTTTAAGAATTGTTAAGGTAATGTAAATGTAGCTATGCCTCTCTAGTTCTATACCTCTCTGGGTTCCTTAATATTTTTTTTTAAAAATCCATTCAGTGTTGGATAATACAATGATATGTAAAATCCTCTAATGATTTAGGATTGGGTAGTATCCTGAGGACAGGTAGCTTGGGTCCGTTTGGTTACTTTATAGGTTGTGAACGATCTTTGTTGCTGCAGGGTGCTGGGTAGGCTTTCTAAGAAAGGTTTAGGGCATGGGTAGAAGCTAAGCATGGGCTGGTTATGTCTTTATTGGCTTAAAATTGCAGACGTGGATAGTGTTATATCACTAATCTATAGTACTACTTTTAATAGGACGAGGGCCCCAGCGTGTTTTCTACTCTTTAGTTTCCCAATTTACCGTTTTGGAATTTGATTCGCATCTTTACAGAATAGAATAGAATTACCTTCGGGTCGTTTCTGAATACAACTCTCCAGCACGACAAGTCATTGAGGAATAGAACTCTTCACCGTGGCTGAACAGGCACAGAATCTTTCTTTTACCTGACATGTCTTCCTTAAAGTCTATTCACTACTCCAAACAGTGTTGCAATGAATTGTTCATTCCAATCGCAAGTGCCCAAAAACTATGTAATGAGCATCTTTTGTTGGCAGAACTCTAAATTCTTTAAAAAAAATCCTCCTCCCAAGTCTCCATTAATGACTCCCTTCAATCAATTTGAGAGAGAGAGAGCAATATTGGCGCAGCAACAGTGACATTTCTCTACTGGGTTTTCTCTGTTTCCAGCGAATTGCTGTGTTTTGATTTTCAATTTACATGCAAAACCCACTGCCTCTGTCCGAAATCTTGAATCTACAGGTTCATCACTCACAAGCAGCATCCAAAATTTGCCTCCATTGCTACTAAGTGGTTCTATGCTTCTTACTAAATCTTCCCCACCACACTCTTCAGGCTGTTGGCCAAGACTTTAGCTAAAATTTTAAGACCCTCCAAGCGAACCAAGGGGACTAATGTCCTTAATATCCTCTGCCATTCCTGTTTTCGCATTCAAATCAACAAAAGAAGCATCTAGATTCCTCTTGAACTCTTCATGCTCTCATAAGTGATGCATCATCCCCTTCTAGGGATGGCAATGGGGCGGGTTTTGATGATCCCGGCCCCAACCCTAAAATTTGTGAACGACCCCCCTAACCCGACCGGGTAATTTATGAGTACCCCGCCCCCGCCCCTATCGGGTATCGGGTTTACCCGTCCCACTAAGAGACCAATCTATCAAAGCTGATGCCCATTCCTTCTTCTTTCTTACCAACACTCCATCATATTCTGATCCTGGGCGTGAAGTTTTTCCTCCTGTGCCTCTTATCATTAGCCACACTATGAATGAATGCGGTGTGGGGTTTACCCGTCCCACTAAGAGACCAATCTATCAAAGCTGATGCCCATTCCTTCTTCTTTCTTACCAACACTCCATCATATTCTGATCCTGGGAGTGAAGTTTTTCCTCCTGTGCCTCTTATCATTAGCCACACTATGAATGAATGCGGTGTTGGGGTCCCTGCCTTTAAAATCAATCCTCCTCCAAAATTCGTCTGCAGTGCTCTCCCATAGCTCCTTTTTCCTTCCTCTGTCAAAGCTGATGCCCATTCCTTCTTATTAGTCCACCAAATATCACTCAATCACCTTAGCCTTCTGCTGCTCCTGTTTCCATATGCCTGCTCATTCCCTCTCCTTAGCCACCCAACATCAATTTCAATTTTTTTTTCGCCAAGACAAAGCTCAGCGTGCCGCCAACTCTGTAACTATCCCATCAGTCCCAGCCTATTCCTTGAAGCCTTCAACTTGCGATCACATATTCTTGAAGAAAAAGCACCTCTCCTGTGCACCACCATACAAGTGTGATCTGATATTGGCATTTGATTATTCATCCCAAGCTTTAGATATCAAAAACCCATCATTGAGATATGGATGGATCGTCCTGGAAACTGAATGAAGTGGTTAAAGTAGTACAACCCGACCACTTCTGTGGGTAGTGTACTAGTGTGCCACTTTAAAGTCTCCGCCCAAACTCCAAGGAGCATCTTAACGATAAGCAAAACAACCAAGTCTTCCCAAAACTCTGTTCTCAAACTGTTCTGGATTCTATCTTTTTCTGTTTTCGAAGATGTATGCTATGAGACTGGTCCAAGTAACCAGGGAGTTTGACGAGTAGCGGGTGCTCCGAAGGCAGTTGAAGGAGTGGGAGTGTCCTCTGCATTATGCTGCACCGTTTCTAACTATGCATACTTCCCAATTCTTTGTGTGGAATTGTTGTTGTTACTCGGGAAGAAAGTTCTTGTGGTGGTCACATTAACTTGTGGAAATTGAGGTCTTTTTCTGAATTCATGCTTCTCCATTTCAAACTACAGAAAGCATTATTCCAACTATTTGGATTTGGCCCCAATGATTATGCCTTTCTGCTCTGGCTGGAGATGTAAGCTTATTATTTAGCCCCAGTTCTGTTGCTGTTTTCGGGGCCAGTTTTGCAGAACAGCTATCGGAAACTTACTTGAATGACGGTTTTTAATAATTGTGTTCCGGGATATTTATCGGAACGGGTCCTTTTTCAAGATGACATTAATTTTATACTTTAGAGATCCATTTCCACCAAAGAAAGATAATCTAAGGAAACGAGTTTTTTTTTTTATCTAAAAAAGTTTCCAGGCAACTAATTACGTAAATATGAGTCAAACATGCTATAGCTTCTGTTGTTGAATTTTACCTCAACTGATTTCGTGTTTTTTTTTTTCAAAAATTGAACCGGTGTTTCGGTGCGATGTAATTTGATTCTCTCTTTTAGTGATTGCAGGCACATCTAGTTCGGGCTGCTGAAGTGAAAAAGGCCATTGAGTGGATTATGTGCAATATTGGTGGCCATTATGCTGCTGATTCAGTTGCTGCTGCAATTGCACTTGGTGCAGGGGCTGCAGATGCAGCTCAAGAAACTGATGGTCAAGGTGGTTCCTTTCTGACATATTCTCTGCACAGGAATGTCGCAAGGGTGAATTCATTGCAGGGAATGACAAATGATGCATCGAGTCCATCGAATATGTCAAAGAATTTCAGGTTACCCCTTCTTCCTTCGTGGTTTTAATGTTGTGGAGTATTGCTGATTGTCTTATACATCTAATGTAAAATTTCACAAACTTTTGGATGGATTCCTACTTTTGTGATTTTTACTGAAGTTTTTATTTCTGCTTTGTTTTTATTGGTGGAGGTTTTATTCACTTAGACTATGTAGCAATTTGAGCTTGCAACCGACACATCAAGATCCCTTAGTGACGGCGGCTTGTTGAACAATTAAGTAAGAGAAAGCCAGAATAAAGTATATCAAATATCACTGTTGCTAGCCTCTGAGTTTTCGGGAATTTCTATTTGAAGTTTTTCTTATATTTACAATAATTTTGAGACACACCATGGATTGGAAAATTCGTAGTTTTTTGTTTGATCGCCAAAAGTAAACTTCATTATCATTGGAAAATTCATAGTTGGTTGAGTAGCAAGATGAAGCTTTGAAAGTTTGCAAATTTACTTATAGCTCCAGATTGATTTCTACCCGACTTTGGTTGGTCTGATGCATAAAATAAGGGTTTCAACTTCTTTTGTGCTATGTGTTTGGGATTACATTTTGTTTCATAGAACTCCGGAATTTGTTGGCGAATTACTTAAAAGCCTTGTAGAAGGTTTGAAGAAGCAATACGTAGGAATACTAGAAATTATCTGATATTACGTCCCTTGACAGGGCTGACGTATTGCGTGAAAACACAGAAGCTGTGTTTGCAGCCTGTGACGCTGCTCATGGAAGATGGGCAAAGCTACTTGGGGTTCGTGCCCTTCTTCATCCTAAGTTGAAACTGATGGAGTTCTTAAACATATATAATATCACTCAAGATTTTATAACTACTACTGAGAAGGTAATATTGGTATTTTATTTAACTACCTTCTTTATATCTTCCGCAATAAACGATTCCTTCTCTGTGTTAATGATGCCAAACTATGGTAATATACACAGATTGGTGGAAGGTTGGGATATAGCACTCGAGGAACACTTCAATCACAGGCCAAGGCTTTTGTTGATCACCAGCACGAATCCAGAGTTACTTTTCTTCCTTTGTATTTCCCTAGTTTTTTCACGATTGGACAGCTGGTTAGTTGACTCATTTTCTTTACTTGTTGCAGATGGCACACATCAAGGCAGTACTAGACCAAGAAACTTGGGTTGAAGTAGATGTTCCTGATGAGTTTCAGGCCATTCTTAATTCTCTGTTCTGTTTTGATTCAAACGGGACTGCGGATGATGGTCAAGGTAAAGTTGCAACACATTTCACTGAAGTGGCCTCAAGCAAGGATGATACTGGACTTTCAAATTCTCAGCAGCATATTGCACGCACTGAATCTATTGAAGCATCTGCAGATAAATCTTTGCCGGTGGTTGGGCCAACCAAGAGCAATATTTCCGATGTTACCACTTCTCCGGCTCAGAGCAATAGTACTAACAATGAAGAACGTGGAAAAGCTTCCTTGCAAACACTTTCATTTAGAGGTGTTGATTATCACATGGTAAACTGGTTAGTTTTCTCGTTTTAGTAGGCCCTCCTTTTCTTTTCTGGTTCAGGTTTTGTTTCCATTTCTATGTCTCCCGCCTTCCATCTTCCTTGTTTCCTTTCCAAGCGAGGGAATCGATTGCAGTTGGTTCATCCAGCATAAATTTGACACTGGTTTATGCATCTTTCTTTTATGGGTTAATTTGCTATCGAGCCACTTGGTGTCCATTGGATTCTGATATGGTTTTCACCGTGGTGACTGTCGTGTCTCTTTGAATTTCCCATTCAACATTTGTCTCCATGAATCCAAGCTTCACTGGGTATTGAGGAATTGTACCTTGAGGAACTTAAAGACTGTTTCTTTGTTTTCAGTGGGTTAATGTTGCTGAAGCTGTTATCCGAGTACATTGACATGAATAATAAATTGCCAATGCTGTCTTCAGAAGTTGTTCATCGTGTTTTTGAAATCTTGAAGTTTTTCAATACGAGAACTTGTCAGCTTGTTCTTGGTGCAGGGGCCATGCAGGTTTGTCTTTTTGGCCTTTCGTTTGTGTTTTCAGTTTTCACCAAACCAAACAGAGCGTTAAGTCCCCATCAGTTGGGGTTGGCTACGTGAAATCTGTATTTAACATTGATCTTTTTCGAGGGCCCTTCCTCTCTGTTTTTGATAAAAGAATTAATGGAATATAGTCACGGATACGGGATGCTGATAGGAGTCAATGTGAATACGGCAATATGGAAAAACCCCAAAAAATATGATACGGATATGACACGATACGGATACGGCGATACGGAGAAACCCAAAAAATAGGATATGCATTTTTATAATTATTAGTCATCTAGTAGGCATAAAAGACAAAAATATATGCAAATGTACTAAATATGTATTTACATCAGTGATTCAATTTGTGTGTTTATGGGGGTTATATATGTTGCATATGTATTTGTATATCTGTGCGTGTGTATTTTTGGTGAAACTGAAATTCAGTATATGTATATATATGTGACAATATGTATATTAATATATGTGTGTGTAAATTCAGTATATGTATATATATGACACTATGTATATTAATATGTGTGTATGTATATATGTTTGTATATATATATATGCAGTTTGGCCCTTTAAAATAATTTCATTTCCAACCCCACCGTATCCCAAGAGTATCCTTGCTTATCCGAAATTAAAAACATTTAATTTAAATACAAGATACTTATTTGCTGTATCGGGTGCGTATCCATATCCGTATCCGATACTTGTACGCGACTAGTTACGGAGTATCTGTGCTTCATATACAGATCATTCAGATTACTCCCAAATATAAGTAAGGAAAGAACAAAGCAACACTAAACATCTCTTGACTGCCAACTAAGCAGAAAGCTTAAAAATGAACTTGTTAACCTATATAGTGGAACCTCCATATCATCAAAAGACCTACGATCCCACTCACCGCTGATTATCCTCACAAAGAATCAGAAAATCAACAACCAGAAGTACTTCCTAGTTCCCACTTTTCCCCACTCGGACCTCCTTCCAACTGTGAAGACACTATTCCATGAGGAAATACTCATTGCTGCTTAAGCCAAGGTGACACTAGAGTCCAAGGCTCTATTGCTGCTTGGCAATGGATGCAAACTTGATTGGCAAAATGCTGCTAGCACTTAAAATCCAATCGGTCACTAGTTTATGATGTAAACTTCTTAATTTGTTCAATTGACCTCCCAATCCCACATCTGTAATTGGTTCATTTTTTGCTCTAGTTTAGTTCTATTTGAGTGAGTTTCTTTATGTGTGGCTTATGATATGTTAGTAATTTGTAGTTTTCTTGGAGCTGCAGGTGTCTGGTTTGAGGTCTATTACTTCTAAGCACTTGGCGCTGGCTAGTCAGGTTGTCAGTTTTACGCATGCTATTATTCCTGGTAGGTGATGATGCATTGTGATGCTGCTATTCCCATAGATTTGTTGCATGTAGCCTTTTTTCGGGTTGGAATTGACAAAGGCTTGTATAGTTGTAGGTGTATACATGTACATGTTCCATAATTGCTGAACCAGGCCTGGGTATCCAATCTTCAGTCTGTCCATCTAACAGTAAAGCCATTTAGATGTTGTGTGTATTATACAGCTGGTGGATCTCATAGTCTCATGAAGATATATTTATTGGCAAGTAAAATCATCAATCTATAGACGTCACAATAATTCTGATTAGCTACTTTAAAATGGAAGAAGACTGAAGGTTTGCACACCTCCCAGTGATATAAACTTGGTACTTGTTCGTTATCTTTAATTAATGTGTGTAATGTCTATGGTTGGGTGGTTTGTCCTTGAAAGATGTGGAATTAAATCAAGATGTGGAATTAAATCTTCTTTTCAAGACCTTTGGACATCTCTTGATGTGAAAGTTTTAGTTTTACTTTTGTCTGCCTAGTACTTGCATTCCATGTAATTCAGTGCTTGGTCAACATCCTTCCTTCTTTTAAGTTATTTTTCAATGTTGACGAACTTTGATTAACACCATTTGATAGCAGCGGCTAGCTCAAAACTGTGAAATATAGGTCATTTGAGTGGCATAGCTTGAAATTGCAACATATAGCCATATAGGTCATGTGTCTAATGCTGTATCATATCATGCTATAATTTATCTTCTGCATTGTTGTCTTGTTACCATTTTGTACGGTTTCCTCCCGTTCTTTCTTGCCTTTTATGCCGGTATTAACATCTTTTCAAACATATCAATGTGGCATAGAAAGTATGCTCTACATGCAAATTTTGATAGTTGTATGCTGTTCTGATTTTGCATGTGGAACCAAGAAATCAGGAACATTCTGTTCAGTAAAGTACCAGAGACACGGAAGGCATTACTACTGTCGGAGATTGATCGCGTAGCACAGGTAAATGTATTCTCTATACATCAGGTGTCTGTTCCTTCCTTACTAAGATAGTCATTTTAGGGTTAAAAATGAACTCGACTTATGGTAAATAGCTCAATCTTGGTTTGATGATAACTTGTTAGCTTGTTTGGAGTCATTTCTCGTCCAAAACTACTTGATCGTCAGCAGAATTTTGATTTTATCTGTTTTAAACGGGAGGTAAACTCAGCCAGGAGGATCAGGAACATGGTGGTATGTGTGCTTATGAGGCAGCCCAAACAGTTAGTTTCCTTGTTAAATAGTTAACTTCGAATAGTGTTTTATTTGTTGGAGTAATTTATTTAGCTACTAGGGTTTTCTCTCATTTCAGATTTGCTGGAATCATAGGGTCTTGTTACAGTTATTCCAGCTTTGCAGCTGAAAGTTGGTAGATTGAGAATGTTTAACGATTATCAAATAAGGTATTATTAAACAATGGCCTTTTTCAAAACACTTGCGATGATTCAAACTAGTGGATGTACTTAAGAAGAGGTGGTCCTTTGGATTTGCCTTTTGTTTAGTTAACATGTAGAAAGGAACTCACGATTCTCTTATGGGCTTCACTTTGCATTGTATCGTGCCCTTTAGGTCTTGCGGCTGGCACCTTTCCTATCTCAAATTGCATCCTCTCGAAAGACAAAGTTAAGCTAAGTTTTATGGTGTGTGACATGTGAGAATTGTAATTTAGTTTTATGGAATACCACAAGCAATTTCATTCTGAAAAGGGGAACTTTGAGTGATCGCTGACCACTTGAGAAAGAAGAATTAAGGGTTGCCCGATGACTTTGCCTTGTGTAAGGTATTCGGGTTTTACCCTCGTGGGGTGGGTTCTAACTGCTAAGTCACCCTGCTTTGGAGCAGTTTGTCGTTGCCTTACACAAAAAGAACTGAGGGTTGTCTGATGCATACTTCTAGGACAACTACAGTATTACTTGTTATCCTGTTGCTAATTTTATATTAGCTCAAGCCTCAAAGATATGATGTTGTTTTAGAAACATTTACTACATTGTTGCCTTCAGCTTTGTAGCAGTTTATTCTCCTTCAGTTGCATAGGTTTCATTGTTTCTCAGTTTTTTGTTGTTGTATTGTGATTGGATATTTGCTTTTGAGGTTGACAACTCATCCCGGCATCTAATTTGGTACTCCATTTCTTCTGTTATAATACGGAAGATTTTAGAAATCAGTGTTACTCGAGTTCAATATGTCTCACGCTTACCTACTGGTAGTTTTTTGGTGCTATTAGGTTTCTCAACAACTTGTGGTAATTAAATATTTGTTAGTCACAAGACTCAGAACTGTTTGATTCCTCACAATTGTATTTGTTTCTAAATGGTAGGATTATAAAGTCCACCGAGATGAGATACATACGAAATTGGTCCAAATAATGCGAGAAAGGTTGTTGGTTCATCTCCGTAGCTTACCACAAATTGTTGAAGGGTGGAACAGGCTAGAAGAATCTGATTCACAGCCTAGTCAGTTTGCTCGGTCCCTCACCAAGGTAACAAAAATTGAAACTGTCTTCAGTAACGCACAAGTTAGTTATTCTGTGTATCTTTTTGCAGCAGTACATGTTCGCTTCCCGTATATGTTGGGAATGCCCGACTTTCAGCTAATCTAAATGTATTTTCATATTTTACGGGGGCAGTAGATTAGTAGAGTCCCAGTTAAAAGATCAGTAGAGTCAACTTTTTAAATTTTCTTAGTAAAGAAAAGAATTATTAAAATAGTTGGAATCAACTACAGCAAAGAAGACAATTAGTAGATTTGTAAATTCGATTTCAAATTTAGGGAAAGTAGATTAGGAGAGTCGACTTTTTAAAGTTTTCTTAGTGAAAGAACAATTATTTAAATAGTTGGAATCCCTGTTTCTGGCCCGGGATTTTACAACTGCAACAAAGTCTTGCATATACTATTTGGATGGACATTTGTTCACACAAATGAAACAACAATTGGGAAAACCTCCATGTCTGCTAGCTTATTTATCATTTGTTTTTTTTCGAAAATGAGCTTATTTATCAGAATAAAAAAGCAAATATATATAAGAAATGGTCTGGTGAACGTTCGATAGTCAAATATTCTTTGACAAGGTAAGTCATTGGATTATTCGCTTGATCTTCGACATCATATAATCTGATGTTCGGGTAGACCGTAGACTGCACAAATCTGTTTAATGCATGCTTGGTCCCTCACCAAGGTAACAAAGATTGAAATTGCCTTTTGTAGCACAGCAAGTTGGTTATTCTATGTGTGGCCTTTTGCAGAAGTATATGTTGTTACCCCTATATGTCTGGTTTTCTGCTAGTCTAAAAGTAGTTTCAAATTTAGTGGGAAGTGGATTACCATAGTCATCTTTGTCTAATTTTCTTAGTAAGCAAAACAATTAGAGGGATTCAAATTACTTGAATGAAGAGAAAGTAAACTAGTTGGAATAATCTTGAATAAAGTGTCGGGGCAGGGGCTGCAAAAAAATAACACATGCAATACATACTCTGTGTTGCATCCTGGACATATGGCATAACAAGAATGAAAACAGCTAGGGGAAAATGTCAAAGTCTGCTACCTTATTATCTAATTATAGCAAATTAATATATGATCTAAGTTGGAATGATGTACTAGGTAGTAGGTCCGGTGAGCATTTGGGTAGAGAAATATTCTTTGACAAGGGAAGTCTTAGAATTATTCACTTGATCTTCACTAAAATCATTTGATATTCTGCTAGACTGCACAGAGATGTGGGTGACGAAAGACATGTTTGGTGAATTTGTTTGAGAAAGGATTACAGCAGGTGAAAAAATCAGTTTCTTGGTCAAGAGGGTATGTATATACAAATGTATAATGATGAAGTGGTGCCCGCTAACTCAGCAATAAGCTCTTGTGCAGATATGACAAAGAATTGGGTTGACAAAGGTAGAAAAGTAATTATTAATAGTTCAGCTAATTTAGGTCTCAATTGATTGAATATTGTGCGGGAAGACTGTATAAATATGTTTTAACACCTGACAAGAGCATATAGGTACATGTGTATTGTGTGTGGTGCGCGTGAGTGCGTATGTAAATATATTGAATAAATCAAGCTGATAACAGAGATGAGGAGGTGGTACCACCAACTCAGCTATTAACCTTTAGGCGGATAGGATGAAGGGTGGTGCATTAACAAATTTTGGAAGTAACTATTATTAAGTCGCTTAACTTTAATTCTCTATTGATTGGATATCATGCTAGACTGCACAAACATGTTTTAACACCTGAGTTTTGTCAAAAGTTGGTGAAATTTGGTTGAGACAGGAACTTAATGGATGAAAAAAATGGTTTCTTGGTCAAGGCTTAATCAGGATTCGAGAGTAAAGTGTTTCTGTAAAATAAATCTAGTATATAAAGAAGATGTTGAACCCGTGCCAGCAGCTCAGATATTAACTCTTTTGTGGATTGGACCAAGAACTGTGTATTAGAAATCTTTGGTGCTTGAAGCCTTAGACACCATCATCCAGTATGAGTAGCTACTAGCGATTGTGGCTACAAGAGAAACTTGGAAGCTGGTAGCACCGTTTTGGAACTGTGCTAGTTTTGTTCAGGGTGGAATCTCAACATGCACTTTGTTGGAACTTGTGGCTCATATTGAGAGGTACCTAGAAGTTCTAATGAAGGCCAGATGCGAAGCATCTGGTCCATCACGGATTCAATTGTTTGGGTTGGACCGTAGGCCCAAAGGTTTGGGGGGTGCGGGGGGCTAAGCCCCCCAAGGTATGGCACTGTATAAATACTCTCTAGTGTAAAACCCTGGCAGACTAATAAAATAACAGACTCACTCTCGCTCCTGTGGACGTACGGTTTATGGGGAACCACGTAAATCTTGCTGTCGATTTCTTTCCTGTTCTTATTCCGTTATTGTGTGTGTGATTGATTTAGCGCTAACACACTTTGAGAGGGAGGGCTTTGTATTGTCTATGAAGACCTATCAAGGAGTTGTTCTGACTAGCTTTGAGTGCCAGGCTTCCTGAAAGTCATAGCGGTAGGAGCTAGAAGGCAGTAAGTTTTTCTAAGAGAGCTTTTCCCAAGAAGTTCAAGTGTGCAAGCAATATTTTACTTGGAGTAGGATGTTTTTAGGATGTTGCCCTCCGTAGGTATGAACTATTGATTAATGGGATCCGGTTAATTTAATCGTGGTGGAGGGTGCTAGTTTCTTTTAAGGTAAAAGCTCTACATGCGAGTGAAGATGGATTTACTAAAAGAGGGAGCTTTTCCCCAAAAAATTTGAAGTTTACAGGCTGGTATTTTGCTTGGAATATTTTGTCTCTAAAATACGTTCTCTCGATGTATATTTTTACTTAAATTGACTTTATTGGATCCAATTTATGTCTTATCATCATTTAGTTATTTATGTTTGCAGGAAGTTGGGTATCTTCAACGTGTCTTGTCTAAAACTTTGCATGAGGTAGATGTTCGAGCAATTTTCAGGTGAGGCATAACATCACCAATTCAATTCGCAATGGTTCAGAGTTTTATTTATTTACTTGTTTTAAGTAACCGAAGTTTTTATTTACATCTCAGGAAAATCTATTGACTTATTGAAGTATAATGTCTTAGCTATCGGAAATACAATATCACGAGAAACTGAGAAAAAGAATCTAAATTTCACGGGAACATTTTTTTATCAAAAAGTTATTAAAATGTTGTGTCCTTCCTCATAAAAATACTCACATGGCTTTGACCTTTGAGTTTTGTCCTTGAAAAAATCTAGACGACAGCATGTCTAGATTTTAACGGGGATCTATGGGGTGGCTTTTCAAGACCCTTGTCACCATAGTAGCTTAAATTACTCAATTGCTTCTTGCAAACGATGGAAGAATATGAATTTGGTGCACATACTCCACGTTTGGGTACCAAGAATAAGAGGAGACATTATCAAGAATCCCATGACTTGTAACAAGTTTTTGTGTCATTGTTATGGAAACATTTTACTACTTGCATATCCCATATTCATAGCTGATAAATCTTTTAACGTTGTAGGCCCACTTCTCTATTTCATACGTACTTAATTGTCCAGAAATTTTGGATTACCATGGGGATTTTGGAAAAGGATTCCCATTCTGAATAGCTTAATTGGTTCGTAGCTGGTACTTTCGTAGCCTAATTGCAAAATTCTACCAATTGAAAATCTTATGACAGTTAAGCTCACGGTCCTTGGGGATGGAACTTGGCAGCTTTTTTATGCAGACAGATATTGTCAGACAACTATTATTATTATTTTTTTTGAGCAGACAACTACATACATTGACTATTTTTTAAGTGACTAGTCTACGTTGTCATTAATATGCTTGCGCGTGCTTGGAGGAAGAATAGTCGCATTTTGCAGACTTTTGCATCAGCAGAACATTTATCCCCAGACGTATACCTAATATATTAGTTCACCATTTGCCCTAGATAACCCCATATGCTGTGCTACTTGCAGGCAAGTTGTTGTAATCTTCCACTCACAAATTACAGAAGCATTTTCCAACATAGATTTTAGCAGTCAACAAGCAAAAACCAGGTATTTCGGTTTAATTTACTCGTAACATACGGGGAGGGGAATCCTCTTTTTTTATGGGTTTTTGTTGTTGTTGTTGTTGTAGGATACACTTCTTTCACCGCTGTATAATATCCTTTTGTTCTGCATGGCAGGCTGTACCGGGATATTCAGCACATCCTTGGATGCATCCGATCATTGCCTTCTGATAGTCCTAGCGGAGCAGAAATTCCAAACTGGGGGAAACTTGATGAGTTCCTGGCACAAAGATTTGGTTCTGATGCTGGTTAATAAAGGCTATCTGAAGTAGCAAATTGTTTTTATCTCGGTTGATGACTAACCACATTTGATGGACTAGTATGAAGATTTCAGAAGCTACCTTCAACATGTACATTGTACATTCTGTGATTAATTTGAGGTAAACAACATTAGAGAAACTTTCTCAAGGTGCCTAGTCGGTATGTTTTTACAGCTTCTTGAATGATTAAAGAAAACTAACACTAGTCATTTTAAATGATACTCCCTCTGTCCCTTTTTAAGAATGTATTATAGTACCATTTTTGGCTGTCCATTAATAAGTGTCTGTTTTGGAAAGTTAGTGGGTAAAAGTTGGTACGTTTTCCATTTTGTTCTTAAAAGTAGATTCTATTTAAAAATAGTAAGTGGGTAAAATTATAATGATGATGTCTCCATTGAGGGTAATTGTGGAAAGTTATTATAACTTTTGAAGTGTAATGATTGTCTCTATGAAAAGTTGAATTTACAAAGTGGGACATGTAAAAAGAGATGGAGGGAATACTTGATTTGCTGTTCAGCAGTTTTATTTGTCTGATCCACGTCAGAAACGATGATAATGATGTAGTAGGCTATAAAAGCATAAGAACAGGCCATGGATAGTCATGTTATTAGTCATAATAGTCGTATTCGAGTAGCATGGTGCTAATCAGCTTTTTAAGTTTAGAAGTACTAAAATGGTCTTGTTTTGTCTGCTGTCCCCTTTAACTGTGCTCCAGAATGGTTATATTGCTGTTTATTATCTTGTTAAAACTACCTTCACCGGATGGCACATGCCTCACTGCACCGAGAGGGCTTCTCGTTGTCTCACTTATCTCAGAGATATTATCTACTTGTGATTTATGATTCTTGACTGCATCTACTGATTTTACTTGATTCATTATCATCATTGGTCAGTTCAAAATTTTTTTTATCATCATTGGTAATCTTTTCCAGGGCATTCTTTGCGTTACCCTAATATATACTGTCCTCTCAATCAAACTGTTTGCTCAAACATACTCTTACGATAAGAGAGACTTAGAACTACAGAATAAGCTATAAATTTATTGCTTCTGGACGTAAATAAATTTTCGGTATAAAGGAACTGTATCCGGACATTAACCATGACTGCTGAAGCAATGCCTAAAACTGCTAGCATCTCAAGTTTCTGGATGTGTATTGTTGACTTATTTCCCTTCTCAGAATGTTGCCTGCACCTTGTGCCTTTGTTGTTATTATTTTGTGTTTTTTTCTTGTCTGACTGGTAATTTTTCCTTCAAGCTTACCGGGTTCTTCAATTTTCAAATTCTTCCAGGTATTTGCGGCCCTCATGGGATGAACTACAGCATTGCATTCAAAACGGGCCCTTACACAATAATTGAAGCTGTCGCACTGGGTTTTCAACACATCATGAATATGGCCCTTGACATATTATTACTAGGACTCTAGTTTCTTGATTTAAGATCTAACTGCTGCATTTTTGTTTGGGTTATAGGCAACAAGAGAGAACACATATTTTCCGAGTTTGGGTTCTGTATTTTCCTTTCCAGGGCTGAAATCAGTTCTTGTTATCAAGTTGTAGCACTACTATTCCTCATTGGATGTATATTTTTGCCGCGATTGAGAGTAAGATTTTCCTTTTTTACCCATTGCGTTGTAAGATTTTCCCTCTTTCTCTCTCCTTCCATTATGAAACTTTGTCCCATTTGACACGATGCTCAGCGTTGCAGAAACTTTTAAAGTTGTTCATTATTCGTCATCCATGTCTTTTTAATTTGTAAGAATGTTCTTTCGAAATTTTCGTTCAAATTGTCGGATAGAATAGTGGGAGGAATAATTATCGTGATGCGTATTACTACTGTCAAGGCGTGGTTACATGCGGTAATTGTACTGTGTCATATTTAAAATCTGTTTCTATAGCTATTGCAAACACGGCGTAATTTAACTCGTCGATTGGAGATACTATTATTGTCATGCAGCCAGCATCATCCTCACAAATTCGTGGTAACTAAGTTGGCCATCACCATCCAAATCAGCCTCTCTAACCATTTCCTGTACCTCTTCATCTGTCAGCCTCTCTCCTAAGTTAATCATCCCGTTTCTCAACTGCATGCCAACAACAACAAAAATGGAGACGGAGAGAATTAAGAAAGAGAAAATGGACACAATTTCACTGTAATATTACTAAATATATTGGGTAATTTTAGAAAATGTCCCACCATTCAGGTTTATTTATTTATTTATAAATATTGGGAAATTTTAAGAAAATGTTATACTCCGTTCAGATTCGCAACCTAAATTTAATTTTTTGGTCTGGACTTCTACAAGAAACTTTTAAAGGTCTAAATCTACGAGCTCTTTATTATGATTTTTAAGGAAAAAATAGAAAAAAAGCTCTGTACAAAATACTAAAAAAATAAAATAAATTATAGCGATATCGGTAGTTGTTGGGTTAGAGAGAGAGATTTTGATGGAAAGTTAACCTCATTGGCTGATATGTAACCATCTTGATCCTTGTCAAATACTCTAAAGGCTTCTTTTAGCTCCTGTTCTTCATCACTTTCCTATAAAGATCAACAAAAAATCATGACACCCGATTTTCAGATTAAAATCATGACGCTCGATTTTCGCTGCATATCGCCGTAGGTGAGAGAACAAACTGACAGAATGAAAGCTGGGAAAAAAATTACTAGAAAAATATTGCTCTGCTTATTGGTGTGTTGATAATTACCTTCATTTTTGTTGCAATGAGATGCAAAAACTCCCCAAATTCTACAGTTCCATTGCCGTTGGCATCGACTTCTTTGATCATACTCAACAGCTCTTCTTCTGTTGGATTTTCGTCAATAGATTTTATTGCAGTGGCCAGTTCTTCAATGGTGATGCAACCTGTGTTTTGTTCAAGAGATTTTGTTGGTTTGGGTATTCGGCCAAACCAACAAAATACACAACGCACAACGATAATCAAGAACAGAAAACAAGAACGCAAAGACACAGATTTTAATATTGGATACATCCAAGGTTCAAACCAGTTTCTACTATGCATCGAATGAAGAAAGATTACAAGTTGCATCGGCTGCTGCGTACAACAGGGATTTATAGAGTGTGAGAGGTTGAGAGCGGAAGTAGGCAAAAAAGGCTTGTTATTTACCAAAAGTTGAGCCATGCTCAAGTAATCAAGTTCTAAGATGAGATCCTATTTCTTATGGGGAGAAAAAGAATAAAAGAATAGTAGTAAAAGAAGGCCATAAATAGCAAGAAACTAGAAAAGCAATGAAAAAAGCTTAATTACCATCTCCATCCATATCAAGTAGGCAAAAGGCTTCCTGAAATTCAGCAATCTGTTCTTTAGTCAGCTCATCTCCCTTGGATTTCATCTCTGTTAAATTATTTCTAGAAACCTAAGTCTAACACAAAACACTTACTCACACACACACACACACACACACACACACAGAGAGAGAGAGAGAGAGAGAGAGAGAGAGAGAGAGAGAGAGAGAGAGAGAGAGAGAGAGAGAGAGAGAAGTTGAGAATGCTAAAAATTTCATTTATCTTCCCATTCTTATAAGAGCAAGTCCACCCTCGTGGCAATTTTACCATAAAGTCAAAATTTGGCTTCAAGAATAACGAAATCATCTCCACACTTGTGCTAAATCTAATTAATACCAAATTTTGGCAGTGCCACAAGAATGACGAAATCATCTCCACACTTGTGCCAAATCTAAAACCAAATTTTGGCAGTGCCAAATTTGGCACCAAGTTTGGCAGTTGCCACATCATCCAAGCGACTTGTATTATAAAATGAGATGAGTTTAATTCAATGGTCTAGTTTTAACATCGTGCTAAATGAAAGAATAGTATAATAGAATTGTTATTTTTTTTAATTTATATTTAGACATAGCAAGCTGAAAAAGGACTTTGACAATGCCATTTTGACACCAAGGATTATACTTGCTCTAATGCAGGATTTTCAAGGAGTGGTACATGCCCCTCTTTTTAAGTTAAGTCGGATAGAGACATTTTGAAGTCAAACTTGCTTACCAGGGAACTTGGAATTTAGAATATTGAGGAATAAGAAGGGTAGTCTTGGACGGGGTAGAATTCAAGGGCATTGCTTTCCTCATTCCTTTGCCTCTTTTCTTAAATTTCGACATGGTTAATTAGACCATGACCATATAGTTTTCTACCTTCCCCACCTTTTCATTCTAGATGCACGGACTTGTAACTTTATCTTTTGCGGGTTAGTAATCGTTCTCAAGGATCTCAACTACTCATGTTGAGTGATTCAAGACCCACTTTAGTATCGTTCCAATTTTATCGGATGTCCCCGAAGGGACAAGACCCACTTTAGTAAAACGACATAAAGTGAATAAACGGTATATTCGTAGAAGGACTAATAAGATTACCGCAATATGAATCTCAACTCTTTCTGAGTAGAGGATAAGATGGTAATTACACTTAACCCCCTTAACCAGGCAATTGCTGACTATATGTATCTCAACTCACATAAAGGAAATTTGCGTGACCCATAAACCGAAAATATCCAACTCATTAATTTACAGTACCATAGCTTAAAGTTTCAAAATTGCAAAGCATATTAGAACAAAAAAACCAAATATGCAGAGTCCCTATATTCATGCCTGCCTTGAAAAACATTCCATGAAGTACCTTGAGCCACATACAAGCAAGCACGCATACAAATGTGTAAGGACCAAATTCCGGAGTTTTCTTGTTTTGGCAATTTCGTATGACAAAACACATTTTATATCGAGTTAGTAATTTTATTATTTTTTATAGGCTATTGAGTCTGTATAGGATTAGAGTGGAAGGAGTCATTATTTGTAATTGAGAGTGAGCATTTCGGATATAAAAAAATGGTCGACTACAACGAGATGGATTTTA
>JAXBDA010002238.1:0-44533 GCA_036023075.1 Gaultheria prostrata | reverse complement strand
CCCGCCCCCCCTATTTGAAAGATCTAAAAAGTTTAACTAAAGGTTGGGCTTTTTAGATCAAGTACACACACTGATATATGTGGTTTAGCTCATTTGGATACAAGTTTTTACTTCCAGACTTGAGAACACACTGAACTATGAACTTGGAAGCGTTTGAGCGCATGAAAGGTTTACCCCAGTAAGTTTTGTCCATTATTTTTGCCACTTTGTTTATTTTTCTTGTCATTTCAACATGATTGTAATGGGTACATTTATCATTTGAATAGGATTGTGATTGGTTGTGATGATGGTATGATTAAGGCAAAAGTCGAGTGTTCTCACAATTGGGATTCTGTGGAACTTGTTGGAAATTATCGTTAGAATTTCTGTAAATTTTAGTAACCGGAGACAACAACACAACAATAAAAATTGAATTAATTATGTAAGCAAAAAAGTAGAAGTTTAAGAGAAAATTTATATGGATCGAGTCACGCATAAAACGCTCTCCTTATTGAAGATACGTCCCCGCTTGCACCGAGTTGTGTGATGTTCTACTCCCAAGATAAAACGATCCTGGAAAGGTTTGTGTGCAGCTAAAACTTTTCTCGAACCAAGAACCACCCGTATGCTCAAAATATATAACTTCAAAGTATGTACTAAAAATACAAAGAATGGACAGAGTTTTGTTTTCTGTAGAAGCACAATGTTTTCGTTTCTTTTTCGAAGAAGAAGTTTTGTTTCCTTTTAGTTTTGTAGGCCTATAAATAATCCATGTAGAAGAGCATTGAAGAGGTTGCTGCCATGCATGTGAAAGGCAGCCATGTGGGCAGACTAACAAAATAAATGAGAATGGGAGGGTGTGCACCTCTCTACTCTCAATGGACAGAAAAGAAAAAGATAAGAGTAAATGCTATACAAAAGAATCCAACGCTATAATATATCCGCCACCTAATAAATATGATAAATTAAAATTTTAAATTAACAAATATGTATAACAGAACTTCAAACCGAGAGGGACGAGAAGGAGGATTAATTGATGCTGTATTTGCTGCTACTGATAGCTTGCCATTGTTTTCCATTTCTAAAATGACGGTGTGCAACTTTGCCTATATTCCGGTCGGATGAGAGAGGTTTGAAGAAAATAATGTTGTAAACTCCTATTTTTGCCTGTTTTGATTTGACCTATGTATCTATATATGGTGCAAGCAACAAATAAATGGCTACTTATGTTTGAGAGTTAATTCCAATAGAACAATGCAAATCATTGGTAGCTTCAACATGGACAAGGCATAGAGTCGTAATCCATTAAAGCTAGCAAAAAAGATACCCACACACCACTTTCACACATCACCCACACACCCCTCTCACATAGGGGTGGGTCCCACACATGGGTCCCACGTGTGGGACCCACCCCTATGTGAGAGGGGTGTGTGGGTGATGTGTGAAAAGTGGTGTGTGTGCGTGTGGGACCCACCCCTATGTGAGAGGAGTGTGTGGGTGATGTGTGAAAAGTGGTGTATGTGTGTAGCATTGTTCGATAGTATGACTAACATAACCAACAAGAAGAACGTATTCAATTTGTTAAACACTTATTTACATACAAAAAAATAGTAGAAATATTTTCAAAGATAATGCAACTCCAATTAAGCCTAACCCAGGACTAGCTTGGTAGTCAAATTTCTTTGATAACTCAAGTGTCATGACACGTTACGCACATTTTGAGTAGTTAATTTTTTTCCAAAGTTAACGTAACTCCTATTAGGCATACCTACAGAGCCGGCGGGCACTCCAAAAAGGGTCAATTTTTGGGGCACTTCAAAACGCTATGTACGGGCCGGTACAAAAAAATAGAATTAATTCCTTCCGGATACAGCCTAATTTTGAAAAACACCACTAAGGTATCCAATTATTTTTTTACCCAAAATACCCCTTTGCGCGTCTTCCGTCCTTTCAAAAACTCAATGTGTTGTCATTGTCAACTTTAAAGTGTTGTCCTACCTTCTGTTTGAGAGAGAGGAAAATGGGGTCTTGAAATATTCAACACTGTCGTTGAAAATTGAATGGGGTCTGTTGTGAAATTTTAATGTACTCGCAAGCGCACGAATCGGATAGAAGTATAGCTATGCAAGTGTGAGGTCGAACCCACAGGGACTTGTGAAATTTTTTAATATGAGAACTAAATAAATTTAAACTGATTAAACCCTAACCTAGTTCCCAAAAGTGTGATTGATTTGGAAAATAAAAATTAAATAAATAATGGAGAAAGAAATTACTAAACTATCACGCAAAAGCAGCGGAGGTTAACGATTGAGAAAATAACTAAGGTATTGGAATCCACACCTGCAAACGTTTATCAATTAATATCACGCATTAATTTTCCCTTTGATTCTACACAATGATTTAGAGGCTAATCTTAATCACCATGGATAATTTTATGATAATCACTGTTTATTTAACAAGAATATGTTCCCCTCTACTTCAAAGTTTAAGCCAAAATCATCAACTGTATCCGTAAAAACAAATCACAGTAGATATCCCGTACTTAAGTATGAACTTTGATAAACCAAGCAATTCGATTAATATGTAGATATCAAATCATGAGAAAAACCCATTCCGATTGAACTCATATCCGAATTTCACATATTAATTAATGAGTCAAGAACAATAAACAATTGAAGTACGTAGGAAAAATCATATGCATAATAATATTAGTCAATAAAATTCACGGGGTTTCATCCTCAACCCTAATCTAGGATTTTAGTCTGTCATAGATAAAAACGTACTAACAATTATCCGACTAGAACCCATAAAATTATAAAGCTTACAATACTTTCTTTTGCTCTTCTTTTTTCTCCCAGCCGTCGTCCTCTCGGATGTTGCTGCTGCCGTCTAATGATGCGTGATGTGAAGCGTGGTCAGCCTCTGCGTGCTCCCCTCCAGCAAAACCCTATTCCTCTATTAATACTAATAGTCTACCCCGTGGCGTACAAGGAAAACAAATCCTTCTCTATATCTAAATCTCCTTTTGGGTCAGTAAATGTCCTGATATATATTGCCTTGCCTAATTTGGTTTATTTTCTAATACGACTCACACTTGAATTTCCTTGTGCCCACTGCCCAATCAACTTTGAAGTCTAACTTTTGGGTCCATGAATCAAACAGTGGCTCTAGGCATGACCGGACCATGTCCCACTCCAATAGATTCTATCATATATATGTTCTTGGTCTTGATTTTCCATGCCTTCATGTAATGTTGGGCTCACCACTTGAATTAGGTTGATCACGGACTTAATTTTGGCACCAAATAAAATATGACTTTGTGTTTTTTGATCCAGCGGCCGAAATATACGTTGTTATAATCTTTTTCCTGCAAGTTAATAATTCAAAGTGAATAATAAAAAATATAACAATTATATATAATTAATCACAATAAAGAATTAACAATATGTGATATGGGGATCGCTACGTGTCAATATTTTGGGCTTATCAGGGTCCCACAATTAACGTGCTGTCATTGTCAACTTTAAGTGTTGTCCTACGTACCTTTTGTTTGAGAGAAAGGAAAATGGGGTCCACAGCAAAGTTCATCGGACTCTTTATTTCCATTTGCAGGAATACAATTACACAGCGAAGACATACAGTAGAAGGAAACGACCCTCACTTATTGAAATATTCAAACACTGGGTATTCTCTCCTCAATATTCTCTTTCTACAAACATTTCATTCTCTCTCTCTCTCCTCATAGACTCATTTTCATCTTCTATAGATCTGTAACCATTTTCACCACATACAAAACCAAAGAAATTTCTTAGTGCTGGCGAAAGTCTAAAGCAGAGGGAACAATCACACATCTTCTCAACCTGACTACGTCAGATTGGGTGCCGAGTTGGGGTCAAACCGGACCCGATCCGACAAGTGCTCACCCCTAGTTCAGAGAGACTCGTGCTCACCCCTACCCGACGAAGATGTTGAGCAATAACTTCTAAACTTTTGATCTCTCTCATTGGATTCAACAGCACAGTCAGTACATTTTTTTTTGGGATCAAGTCTCTCTCTCTCACTGACCGTCTCATTCTCTTGCTTTGTTGATAAGCGAATAAACAAATTCGCAGTGTTACTCTCACTCATCGGGCGGGTTTATGTCCATTTGTTGTCCGGATCAGTGCATTATTTTGTTTGTGTGTAGCATTTTTGCGTTGAATTCAGCATTTTCTCCAAAAATAAAGAAATTTGCAGTGTTTATATCAAATTCGCAGTAAAAATTCGCATTGAATTTTAAGGATAGATTCTCTATTTTTTTTGCTTGATGTAAATGTTTTTTTTGAGAAAAAATATACAAAAAGTGAGTTTTAATACAAAAATAAAAATTCACAGTGGATTTTGCCGACCGAAAGGTTTAAAAATTCGCACGAGGCAGCCGGAAAAATTCGCCGGCCAGAAGTAGTTACCGCCCGGTAGTGAATGATGGATGAAGGTGGGGAATGGGAGGTGGAGTTAAGAGTAAATTTGTGTTTGAAGGGTAGAAGGGTAATCTTATTAATGAGTTGTACCTAAAGGTAATTAAAAATTGAGTGTTACCTTAATGAGAATTATATAGTAGTTTTCTGTACTAGACAGTAAATATCTGCACTCCAAAAGGGTCAATTTTTGGGACTCTCCAACATATTTTAAAAATGGGTTAGACTAGGACTTTTTTTTTTTTACCCAAATAAAAAAGGACCCAATATGAGTTACAGAAAAGCCTAAACTATTGTGGCCCAATCTTAAGAAAAGGCCCAATATTAGTTAAAGGGCTTAAACCTGATAAAAAAAAAAAATTAGAAATCTGGATCGACTTTACTCGTAAAGAGTAACAAATTGGAACGATACAGAGCAAGGCGAGCGAGAGAGAAAAGAGGAAGAATTGAAGAAGGGAATCGCCGTCCGTTCAAATCGTCGTCGTTCGTCGTTAAAATTAGTAAGTTGTAAGGCACTTGGAGTTTTACGGTTTTAACTACTCCTCTCTTTGTACTGGACATCATATTGTGATTGTTATGGAAAAAAAATTTAGGATATATTTTTTAGATTAAACCTAGGGCACTCAAAAGCCTTGGGGCGGCCTGCATACCTAACTAGGACTAGTTTAATTACAATTCTTATATGTACTCCTCCTTGAATCAACCATTCTTTTCATCAATTTGATCAACTGAGAGAGGAAATTTCAGGTATAGGAATCAAAAGAGTTGGCTGGGCGGTTAGGGATCGAGGTATGCTCCCTCATAAGGGTTAACGTTTGAAACTTCATACGTGCTATCAATTTTTATGGGAAATTGATATTGACACTCCCC
Organism: Gaultheria prostrata; assembly: GCA_036023075.1. Lineage (NCBI taxonomy): Eukaryota > Viridiplantae > Streptophyta > Magnoliopsida > Ericales > Ericaceae > Gaultheria > Gaultheria prostrata. The sequence goes on along the minus strand of JAXBDA010002238.1, from coordinate 39,227 downwards.
ATTTTGATATCAACACTCCCTCCTTCTTTTTTGTAAAAGAAAGGAATTAACTACTATAAAGTACAAGGGTGATGTAGTGACTTCACCAAATAGAGACAAAAAAAGGAAGTGTCAATATCAAAATGAGGAGTGCCAGTGTCAATTCCTTTTTGTGGGGCTAATTCGTGTGACCCGACTTTAATAGGACTCACCGCTAAAGGACATCGGGTTTGGATCTATGAGATTGATCAAGGTACACATTAGATGATCCAAATACCATGGTTATCACAAAAAATAATAATTTACGAATATAAGGAAGGTTTTGACGGTGGTACAATGTGTGAGACTTTAATCATAAAGTATCCCTTAAAAAAATCATTAAGTGTGACTTGTAAATATATTTTTTTCTTTTGTTTTGGATGAAGAGAGAGAATTCATTAGATCAAAGCCACCAAGTACAAACAAATACAGCTGAAGATAGCAAAATAGGAAGACAAAAAACATAAATTAACTTAATCACAGACTTGAATGGCCGAAAATCCCATTTTGTAGTCCAATTAAGTTTCTCTTGGGGGAATTAATGTAATTTCTATAACCTCGAGGGGACTAATGGACCAAGCGTAAACCTCAGAGGTAGTTATTGTAATTTTAGCCCAAGTAATTATCGTAAGTACAAAGCATCGATCAGCCTCAATTTCCATCTCCCCCACTCTATCACCGATCACGTCCTCCATTTGCAAAGGTTGCTCTGTTACGAAGACTCAAGCCTCTCTCTCTCTCTCTCTCTCTCTCTCTCTCTCTCTCTCTCTCTCTCTCTCACCTGCGCCCTCGCTTTAGCTCACTTAACTTGGAGAGCAATTCGAACGAGGATCGTTTTGCGGCAGCTGAGACTGTCGGTTACTTTACTGCGATCTCACCTGGATCGCACCCGATTCAATCAAAATGGTGAGTCGTTTCGTCTTTCTTGTCATTCAAATCCATTCACAGTTCGACGTTTGTTAGATCTCGCGGGAATGTCATTTGCGTAATTCGATCTGAATATCTCAGCGCTCGTCGTGCAAGTTTATGAATTTCGGACAATTGCGTTATCTACTGAATGCATTTGAATGCTATGGTTACGTTTCGATCCGAATATCTACTCGTGCTACTTTATGAATGTCACACAATTTCGTTTTCTAGTGTGTGTGTTGGAATGCTGTGCTTGGAATAATCAGTTTAAGATTTGAACTGATTCGAGATCTGGCGTTAGAACGTGTACTAATTTATTTGTCTGTTTTCATTTGATCTGGCGATTGGTGCGATGCAGCCTCTCAGATTGGAAATAAAGGTACTGATAGTCGTGTGAATTTGGAAGAATTGGTGTAAGTCATTTTTGGATTAAATTTTTGAAATTTTGATGCTGACAATTGTTGCTTGATCAGAGAAAACTTGCTCAAAGATCAGAGAGAGTAAAGTCTGTAGATCTGCATCCAACTGAGCCATGGTACTTTAACTTTGTTTGCTTAATTGATATGTTTGTGTGTTTTACTCAAAGTTGTCAATCCCACATTGGACAGCCTACCGTTTTCTCTACTGGTAAGATATGTACTGGTACGGTTATATCTGGTTGCCTTTCCAGATTTACCACAATAAATATTTTATATATTTTGGCATATTTATCTATGATTGCACTATGTAAAGTAGAGAAATAAAACAACTTTTAACACTTTGATACCCTTTAGCACTAATTCTAAGAGGCAAGAGCAAATGACAGGAAATTTGTATTATCGTATAATCAAAGCTTCTTTTTTTTTTATTGGGAAAAAGATACCTAGTATTTTCATACTGACCGAGATTCCGGAATATGCCCGATATAGGCTGGTACAGTTTGGTACGCCCTGTCTTAACCAGTACAGGCCGGTAGTTTAGCCAGTACGGATTGTGTTCCGTTTTAGTGCTACCGGCCGTGTGGTACGGGATTGACAATACTGGTTTTAACGTGAAAGGTATCTGCCCTCCTTATCGGTCCCACGTAAATAAATTCATAAACCTTCTCTTGAAAATTAATTAGCATCTAGTTTATTAAAACCTTGTATTTTTAACGCAGACAGATTCTTACACCATGGGAATCATAAATATGATTTTGTTTGAATGTCCTTGTGATGATTTTGATGAATGAGAAATGATACCGTAAACTTGCAGGATTCTAGCAAGTTTGTATTCAGGGACTGTTGGCATCTGGAACTACCAGTCTCAGGTATGCCGTATTCGACAATAAAGTTATATGCTAGAAAAGAAGGTTCAGTTACCATCGATCCCACTGAGTGATGATATGCACCGTCTAATGCCTTACAATGCCATGTTTCTGTGACATACACTTTTCTTTTCTTTTTTCCCCTCTGGTTCTGAATGCAAGTTTCGATTTTATTTATTTATTATTTGTCCTTGTGGAGTTAAATGCAATCCCAGGATTACTATTATCCATATTTTGCAATTTTTACTGTGTTTTATATTTGTATTCTAGAAACAAGGTCATTTTTGGAATTTGGCACCATTTGCTGGTCAAATCTCACTGGGCAGTTAATCATAAATTCATAACATGTTATACCATCTGATAGGAAACTTGTCCGAAGTATATGTTGCAATTTGCATAGATCATAGCACAGTCGTCAAACTTTGTTGATTTGATAGTCTATTACTAAGCTTGTTGTTTATAATAAGCCTATGATATGTTGCTCAAAGTGTCTAGTTTAATACTGTGGAAGTTGATCCCTACCTTGTTAAACACTGCTTAAAAGTTGTTATTGTCATTTGGTAGATCTCTCCAGGATGTTAAGCTCCTTGTGCTCGTCTCTCGGGGATGTACCCAAGAACGTTAGATATTCATAATACATGCCCACGTGGGACCTACCCAACCGCGTCTCTATATGGACCCATCCGAGCACCTCTGACTGGCTCCAAATTACTAGTTGTTGAAGGCTTTGATACCACTTATAATGACCTAACCGGCTTCGTTTGATATTTTCCGCTTCATTCTGCATCCATATGGGACTTGTCCAAACACATTCCTCGCACATTTTTCTTCTTGGTGCTAGCCTGATGCCAGTTGTAATAACTATGCCTTGCATGGTGCAACAGTCTGTTTGAGACTGCACCGCCCACCAAGTGATACAGGGAGGTTCATAGATTCGTAGGTTTGTAACCTTCACCTCACTCACCTCTTCTCTTTCATATTGGTGTCAAGCTTCAGAGAGCCTTGGCAGTCTGGCTCACCACAAGTGGACTGATGGTCATGTGACCCTTGGGCTTAAAAGTGAAGCTCTCCCGACGCGAGTTGGTTGGGATGGTGGAACTTGGTCTTACAAACCCTCTTGATTGAAATAAAACTTCCACTTTCCTCAAAAAAATACTTAGCGTACTTCTTTTCCCTGACATTTTGTATTCCATAGAATAGAAGACTTAAGCATTTGTGTCAACTGTCAAGAATTCTTTCCTGAACACAGTTGACCTATTTTGGGTTTAGTGAACTTTAGAGAAGAGGGAATCTCAACTGAAAGGAAGCCAATTTTGGTGAGATTTCTTACACAATGACACTTCAACTTATGAGCACAAATACAGTAAGTTCTTAATGTATTTATGTTAGTATGTTAGGCTAAAATGCCCATAATTTTGCTTTTGAAGTATTTCTATTATTAATTCCAGTGTCGTCATGAGATCTCTTTTCACATGTTCAATCATTTGCCCTGGGGTGACCATGTCCTCCTAGATCAACTTGTATCTGGTGGCTGTTTTTATTTCAGCCGTTTCTGTGTTACTGCTGTTTCTGTAGACAGACAACGCGCATTGTTGTATTTGCTATATTAGGGAATTTTAATGTTCTGTAAGTACAAGATTTTAGACTCCCCGTCCACCCCAAAGCTACAAGGAATAGTAAAGTGACGATGACTTCTATTTAGTTGTGGTAATTTTTTATCATATGATGCTAATTTAACTTTCTTTTTCTATCATCATAGACTATGGTGAAGTCTTTTGAGGTGACCGAGTTACCAGGTACGTGCTCACGCTTCACGTTATCTCTTTGTTTGGTCAACGGATACTTATTTTGCCTCGATGCAGTCTTTTCCTGTGCTCTGATATGTACTCTATGGGTTTGCAGTTAGATCTGCCAAGTTCATCGCACGCAAACAGTGGGTCGTTGCTGGTGCTGATGACATGTTTATCCGTGTATACAATTACAATACAATGGATAAGGTCAAAGTATTCGAGGCACACACCGATTATATTAGGTGTGTGGCTGTTCATCCTACCCTACCATACGTGTTGTCCTCATCTGATGACATGCTTATAAAGCTTTGGGATTGGGACAAGGGCTGGTTGTGTACTCAAATTTTTGAGGGTCATTCCCATTATGTTATGCAAGTCACATTTAATCCAAAAGATACAAACACATTCGCTAGTGCATCTCTGGATCGCACCATAAAGGTAAGGGTTGGATTTCGATCTGAACAACGATGACTGTATGATTTGGTAGAACCACATTATTGATTATCCCTCATGGTGAGTTCTTTTTCTGCTGTTCTCTTTCTCTTTCCAGATTTGGAATCTGGGCTCCCCTGACCCAAATTTCACGTTGGATGCTCATTTGAAAGGTGTAAACTGTGTTGATTACTTCACAGGTGGTGATAAGCCTTATCTCATAACTGGTTCTGATGATCATACTGCAAAGGTTTGCCTCCTATTTTCCTTTCTCCTCTTCCTTGCTGGGTTCCTACATATGCAACGTGAAAGTATTTGTGGCTATATAATTGAAACAGGTGTGGGACTACCAAACCAAAAGCTGTGTCCAGACACTAGAAGGCCACACTCACAACGTTTCTGCTGTTTGTTTTCATCCTGAACTTCCCATTATACTTACTGGTTCTGAGGATGGCACTGTTCGTATATGGCATGCTACCACTTATAGGCAAGTTTATGCTAGTTAATACTGAGATTTGAAGATGTAGACTTTCCTCGGTCCTTGCTCTGGCAAATGTGCCATAAGAATATACGACATGAGTGGCCATTTGGTTAACTTGTTTTACTGATTTCAGTCTTCCAGTATTAGAAAAAGTTGAATTCAGACCACAATTATTTTGCATTTATACTATTTTGATTGATGTGTAGGCTTGAGAACACACTGAACTATGGTCTTGAAAGAGTGTGGGCAATTGGACATATGAGAGGCTCACGCCGGTAAGTGGTACTTGTTTAATTCTTATTTTTAGCATTTTTCTGTTTTCTGAGGTTGATCTCCCTCTTAGGTTTTGGGATTATTGGGTAGTTATATGTCTAACAAGGTTAATAAGCTTATTTAGTTTATAATCTTCAATGTGGTGTCCTGTGGATGTCAAAAACTGGGAGATAAGTCATGAGTAGAAAGATCATTCAACCCCATGAAGCCAACAATTGAAGGTTGGAAGAAGGCGTGGTTGAACTGGGTCATTTCTTTAACTTGAATAGAACATTATAACTTGTAGGAAGAATTAGAAAATAGAATTAAACATCACTTGCCAAATATGTTGCGTCTATCCTTGGGGGTGTGTTTAAACTTATCTGGCTGCGACCTTGTCTTCTATTTGCTGTGGTACTCTTTTACAGGATTGTAATTGGCTATGATGAAGGAACTATTATGGTAAAAATTGGTCGAGAAGAACCCGTAGCTAGCATGGACAATAGCGGGAAAATCATATGGTCTAAGCATAATGAAATACAGACTGTTAACATCAAGAGTGTTGGAGCAGATTATGAGGTTTAGTTTAATTGCATTTTCATTTCTTTTGTGAACATCCTTATATTGGTATCATATCTTTTTTGCTTCAGATGTTTGAAATCCATTTGTTCCCTTTTGCTTGTCAGGTTAATGATGGAGAAAGATTACCTTTGGCAGTGAAAGAGTTGGGGACCTGTGATCTTTACCCACAAGTAAGTTGGCCTTCTTTGGAAGTACTAGACATTCTCTCGCCATCTTGTGATGATTTTACTATTACAAGTGTGAGGTGGTCTCCTTGTGGATGTTGTCTCTTGATTTGCTCATGCAAATGCTTATAATGCAAAGATATCTGCTAGATTAACTTTCGTGATATTCGTTTGTGATCAGACAATAAGAGTTAGCTGCTCATGCTTGAGGTGTTTGCTTCTATTCTATGCTTCATACACATTGTACCTGTCATTCCTGGTGACGACGTGAGAGAGTCACTATCTACTTAGCCTGAAATGATATTTGGATTCTACAACTCTCTATGAAGACAAACTCTCAGAGGATTCTCTGTGCTGCCCATGCCACTTCCGTGTGTCTCTTTGGGAGGAACATAGCAACAGAAAGAAATGAACAACCTGCCCAGGCCTCAAGGGCAAGTTTTGTTTGTTAGTGAAAGAATAGGGGTTGACAACTCCGTTGTTGGTTTGGGCTTTGGGCACCTTCTGTTCTTATTCATCATTGGTGGGCGCAGAAGGTGACACGTTCAATTTCTCTGATTGAACATCTGTGCCCACTCTTGTTCTACAACATGCTTGTGATAAGGGAACGGACATATCTAAAGAGTATTTTATGATTTGGGTTGTACATCTTTCTGGTGTTGGGCAGTACAGTGGGGTTCTTGATGTGAAATTCCACATCCTTTCTCGTGTGAGGTTGTCCAATAGAGGTAGTCTACTTGTACGAAAACATAAAAGTGTGAAAATTAAATTGGATCATGAGGTTCTTGTTATCAGGAGGAAAGGAATTAAGAAGTAGACAAATTTCTAATATTTACTTGCTTTAATTGGCAGAAGGATCATTATAGTAAGACAGTGTGGAGTTACAGTGATCACTTGGAGTGATATATGGTGCTCTCCCTTTGGATATGCAACTTAAAACTCACAAATGATTTTGCAAATCTTGAACAATGTTGGAGAAATGTAAAAACTCTTTGGAAGTCATTCTCAATAAACACTTAGACTCGAGGGTATCTAATTTGTTTCCTGCCCAACTTCCTTCCCTAGGATTGAAAGTGGACTGGACTGGCACTTGATCTTTTGTTTTCAGCTAAAGCAATTTTTTCAGTTTGGTGCATCCGACTTTACTCATACTATATAGCTCTCTCTATGGTGCAATCGCTTCTTCTGTACAGGCAGCACTTATTAATCTCAACATTTAATCTCTCTTTTACATAATAGGTTACATGTTTTAGTTGCCATTTTGCGCCGTAGGCATCCTTGATTGTTTACATTGTGACTCTATAATCAAGTTAACCCACAGAGGCATTACCTGCTTGATCCATTCTCACTAGTTCTATGTGCATCAGATTCCTCACTCCGTAATGTACTCCTATGAAATAAAGTCGTGTCTTTTCTCCTGATATGAATGTGGTCCTACATTCCAACTACCATGCTAATCTCCTGTTAGATATCAGGTGACTTTTTTTTTTGTATGAAAACAGAAAGTGTTAACCTATACTATATGCTTCGAAACTATAACCAATTAATGCTGTTGGCATCGACATCAGTGGCATCATGGTTGGTTCTCATGTGTGTAAAGTGAGTTTAATTGTTACTTATTCTGAATTTTGCTTCCAGAGCTTAAAGCACAATCCCAATGGGAGGTTTGTTGTTGTCTGCGGAGATGGTGAATACATCATATATACAGCCTTGGCATGGAGAAATAGGTCATTTGGTTCCGCATTGGAATTTGTTTGGTCATCTGATGGTGAATATGCTGTTAGAGAAAGTACGTCAAAGATCAAAATCTTCAGCAAAAATTTTCAGGTTGGTATGCCCCATTGTTCGTGTTATTAAAATTTATGTGTTCCATACTTAAAGAGAAAGGGATCAAATTGATCACTCCTGGTGAATATCCTCTCTCTCTCTCTCTCTCTCTCTCTCTCTCTCTCTCTCTCTCCTCCATCACCAAAGGAATGTTTGGGAAGTTGTTTTGTAGAGTGCTGAAAAAGCTTGGTGCTTAACGGTTTGGTTCTTTAGCTCACTGGCTTTGTTAAGTTAGCGCCACTTATCTTCATTTTACCCACATGGCTTCCTATTTATTTGTTTGTGGTTCTTGGAAATTCCCTGTCTAAGCTGGCACCATTGCAACTTGGAATGTTCTGCTGTTTAGCTTTTTTTTTTTCCTTTTGGTAATTGGATATGTTTGATGGAAATGTTATTTTACAGGAAAGGAAGAGCATCCGGCCAACATTTACTGCGGATCGTATTTATGGTGGAACTGTATTAGCAATGTGCTCAAATGATTTTATTTGTTTCTATGATTGGGCTGAGTGCAGGTTGATTAGACGGATTGATGTTAATGTCAAAGTAAGTAGTAAGATGCCTCTTATTTCCTATCAGCTACAATTTTATGTTGCTGAGAGACAGACATGTTCAATTTATTCTCTTAATTTTTCATTTATTTAACCTTTTTCAGAACCTCTACTGGGCTGATAGTGGTGATTTAGTGGCAATAGCCAGTGATACATCATTCTACATACTGAAGTACAATGTAAGAATTCTCATATTTACATTTGTTTGATAATCTCACAAAATCTCCACAGCACACCAGCTCGTCTCCATTAGTTTCACCAGTTTTTTGAAGTGTTGTTTTTCGGAATGCATGAGGTTCAATTTTGTTTTTAACGGTGCAGCGTGATGTGGTTTACGCACATTTAGATAGTGGAAGACCAGTAGATGAGCAAGGTGTTGAAGATGCCTTTGAGCTTCTGTATGAAATAAATGAACGTGTCAGGACTGGGTTATGGGTTGGGGACTGTTTCATTTACAACAACTCTTCCTGGCGACTTAATTACTGTGTCGGTGGTGAGGTATGCATCAGATCATATTTGTGCCAATAAGATCGCATATATGCAAATAAAATTTGCATTGGAATTCAGGGAACCATTTATGTATTCATTGTAACATTTCCAGGTGACCACAATGTTTCATTTGGACCGGCCTATGTACCTGTTGGGGTATTTGGCTAATCAAAGTAGGGTGTTTCTGATTGACAAAGAGTTTAAGTAAGTGTGGTTTTTGAAGATACTATTGGAGCAGTAACCGCTATGATATTCATTATTAACATCTTGGTGAGTTGCTTTCTTCCTTGTAGTGTTATTGGATACACTTTACTTCTTAGCTTGATCGAGTACAAGACTCTGGTGATGCGTGGTGACGTGGAGCGAGCCAATGAGATTTTACCTTCAATTCCCAAGGAGCACCATAATAGGTGTGTCTCATCTTTGACTATCTTTATATTGCAGTGTTCAGCATGATAAGGCGCTGCTGTATCTACCAAAACGGAGAACTAAGAATATCTTAGCTCATTGTATCAAAAAACCAACTTGCTAATGTACTATTGCAATACGCTTGCCACAGGCTTCTTCGTAAGTCCATGATTCTGGGATCACAAAATGTATACCGTTACGAGTCAAATCTCTCTCCCTACTTCTCCCTATATTTCCTATTTTTCTCTTGTTTTCTGCGTGGATGCAAAACTTGGGTTCTGAAGTTTGCCTTGGATCCTAATGGAGAATGTTACCTGCTATTTAGTGTGGCCCGTTTCTTGGAATCGCGGGGAATGATAGAGGAGGCACTGGAAGTAGCTACAGACCCTGACTACAGATTTGAACTAGCCATACAACTGGGTAAACTAGATATTGCAAAGGTAAGCCCTGTTATTAGATGCATATATAAGGTCTAAGGAGTTAAGCAATTGTTAGAGTGTTTTGGGTCTACAGCATTTGCGTGAAGTAAGATTTCCAGAATTGTGTAGACTTTCTTGATATCCTGATTAAAGTTCCATTTCCTGCGTACAGGAAATTGCCACAGGGGCACATAGTGAATCCAAATGGAAGCAGTTGGGTGAATTAGCCATGTCCACTGGAATGGTACTTTCTAATTGTGTTACTGCATATTTTGAGCTAAACATTTCTGCTGCACAAATTGTCATAACATGTTTTCCCATAGTAAGAAAAAATATATTACCGGCAGTAAGGCGGTGACCACTGTCCACGGAGCAGATGATTTTTTTTGTTTCCTAGACGTGTCTGCAAAATTCATTGCGAACAATAAGACCTTTCCCTTGTTTGAATTTAAACATCTCTCTTAGTGGCTTGTGTAGGCGATATCTGATTTTTCTTCTAAGTAATTTGAGCATTGTCTGTATTACAAATGAGATATTTCAGTAGGCGCATATTCCGTTTCTGTTCCTTATGTGTATTTGTAGTAGTGCTGCTCTGGACAATCCTGTCAATGGAAGTTGGACTATTCGTCTAAAATGCCATCCTTTTGATGTATTGCAGTTAGAGATGGCAGAGGACTGTTTGAAAAATGCAATGGACTTGAGTGGTTTGTTGCTACTCTACTCTTCCTTAGGAGATGCGGAAGGGATATCAAAACTTGCATCTCAGGCTATTGAGCATGGAAAAAACAACGTGGCCTTCCTTTGTCTATTCATGTTGGGTAAATTGGAAGAGTGCTTACAGCTTTTGGTCGACAGGTGTTTTTTCTTTTAATTGTTTTCAATCTCTAAATAGCCCTGCACTCATGGCTAGTACTAATCTGGATGCTGTTCTGAATGGGAAACTTTGCAGCAATCGGATACCGGAGGCTGCTTTGATGGCACGGTCTTATCTTCCGAGCAAGGTTTCAGAGATAGTTGCACTTTGGAGAAAAGACCTGAATAAGGTAACTTAGCATTCACCTGTCTATGTGCTTGTCTATGAATAATTCATGATCAATCTCAAACTTCTGACAATTGAATTATTTGGAATAGAATTATGTGGCCCTAGGTTACATGGACTCGGATACATGTGTCAACTGTGGTTACGTGTTAAGTGTCAGATTCATCTAATTCTTACGCTCACTAATACCATGACACTGCTAAACTTCGTATTTCTTAAGTACCAGTTCCATTTATAAATGACGTAATGTTGTTTACAGACTTACATAGAGCCTTTTATGCATAGAAGAGAAGTTTTTTTCTTTGGATAGAAGAGAAGTCAAGCATAATACCATTGTGGTAGACAAGTTGGAAAAACAGCTGGATTAAAAGCCTTCGCTCTTTCCCTCGCAGTCCCAGTGCTGAACCGGCTTACGGCAGTAGTCTTGTGAACCAGATTCCGTGTGTGAAAGGGGCTTTGTTCTGCTCATTGGTGGAGCGATAGAAACCTAAGAGTGATTGGTCCCTTTCGGGACCCGCTGCGAGTCTGGGGTCCCTATGGTGACTGCCCAGGGAAGCAGCTACGCCGGTCACCCCCTCCTCTACTCTTTTTGTTACCAAAAAAGTCCTCTTTTGTATAATTGCATGCAAACTACCAATAATGCACATTTATTGGATGCGTATCTCATACTCCTCAAGTAGTGTAAAAGTGTCAGACACAGCCGCTCCACAGATTTAGCTATGATGAATGTTCAAAAACTTTCTTGAAAACTTCATGCATCAATCTTATATTGAAAGTTAAGGAGAGACCAGACCTATGATAGCTGCTTTTTGCTAACCCCCCGGGAAAGAGGAAACACCTTAATGGTTAGGTTCTCTCAAGGAATGGGCAGTTCCTGGTTGCTAATAAGATCTGCAGGTCTCTTGAAATTTGTGGATATTGTAGTTCCTCAACTTTATGAAAGTCGTAGTTGCATTATTAGTTACGGAGTTGGAATTTACTTGTCCAAAGCAACAATTTAAAACGACAAGTATGTGTAACTGGGTGATGTATCCTCATCATTCACTTCATGTTCTGTAGGTTAATCCAAAAGCTGCAGAATCTTTGGCTGATCCTGAAGAGTATCCTAATTTGTTTGAGGATTGGCAAGTTGCTCTGGCAGTTGAATCAAAAGTTGCAGAAACAAGGTTACATTACATGGCTTTCGACTGCATTTCCATTTTCCATTATCTTTTCTTTCTTAATCCGGTTAATGTTGAAACAGTTCTCCTTGGAGTCTATTTTTTTTATTGCCCAATCTCGTCGATCCCTGATCTTCTCCATTTCCAAAATTTTCATCTTCTTTAATATTTTGCCTGCTGATGGGCAACAAAGCCTGCTTGTGTATGTATCCCTCGGGAATGTTTTGGCATGGTCTGTCAGTGGACTATTATGTTTCCAGTTTCTTGAAATGCTTGTTTTGCCATAACTGCGAAGTGTATTATGCAAATCTTGTAGTTGAGATGTGGCATTTATGTACTAACCATTCCCCAATTCCTTTTTAGGAGTACTTATCCTTCGGCAGAAGAATATGTCAAGTATACTGACAGATCACATGTTAACCTTGTGGAGGCATTCAGAAATATGCAAATAGATGAAGACGAGCCACTTGAAAATGGAGGCTTCGATCACGAGGTAACTTTGACTTTCGATCGAGAGTTATTCTTCCTGTATATATCTTATTAGCCTTTTAAGAAGCCTGATTCTGTATGTAAAACAGTGCAATTACCTGATCTTGACTTTAAACAATGTGATATTTGAGCCTCGCTGTCTTTAATTTGTTACTCCAGTAATATTTTAGATTCAGACTTTTCGGAACTTTGGATTACCCTCTTTTGGATCTGCTTCCCTGAGACGTGAATATGGCTCTACTGCAATGTGGATGATTTTAGATTCATACCAGGAGTCAGGACTACGGCCTGTTTCTTTCCAGTAGTTAACTCGATCATATACGTAGATCATTAAACATGGGATTTTCTTCCTTCTATCAGGTCGAGGAAGAGGATGGAGAAGAAGAGGGACAAGAAGAGGCACTAGACGAAGGGCAAGAAGAAGCAATAGATGAAGGGCAAGAAGAGGGACAAGAAGAAGCACTAGACGAAGGGCAAGAAGAGGCTGTGGTGGTTGATGCTGACTCAACAGATGGCACTGTACTCGTTAACGGTAACGACGAAGAGTGGGGTACGAATAATGAAGGAAACCCGTCAGCGTAAAAGCAATTGGTTAGGCCAGTGTGAAAATCCTAATTTTGTCACTGGTGAATAATTGATTTCTCTAATTTGCCATCTTTGACTCTTGTTCTTATCAAAACTTGGCGTCTCATTTATTTTGAATTCCTGTTTCATGTTACGCATACAAGATTGTAGGTGGTTGTACCATAGATTATTGATTTAAGTTGAACTTACTAGATTGCCAATCCACCTGGCAACTAATCCTCAATCTATTTTATCCTTAACTTGGTTATGTAGCCCCTCATTGTGGTTACTGTAGCACAGTTAACACTCAGAAATCATGTTTAACCCCACTCTTGCAATTTTTCTGAAAGTAAAAATAATAATCCGTCTTTTGTCACTAGACCATTGCAAAACGCAGGATTGTTCCGGCATTAATCACAAAGATTGGAATAAGTTGTTTCGTCAAGCATTCTCATACCCAGTCATATATTGGCAAAAGTTGTGTTGCCGTGGCTCCTAAATCTTGCATCATAGAATCATAAAAGCCCCTGCTAGTTCCATTTCTAGAGCAACATGGTTTTGATCTGTGTATCCATGGGGCCTGTTTTCGGTTTTTCAATTGCCAATTGGGTGTAGCTTGCAATTAAATGCATCTCTTTTTTTCCGGCTTTTTGACCTGTTTCTGTTTACTTCTTTACTTTAAGGGTTTTCTCCTCTTCATTCTGCAGTTTGAGGCAGTTAATCACACTTATTAACTTGACTGTGGCATTGTGTCTAAATTATTTTTGTGTTCTTTTTTGCTGATTTGCAGTGCTAACACCACGCCATGGGGGCCAGTGAAGACAGTCGGTCCCTGTTGTATCAATCTCATTTTTTAAGGTTAGAACACAATTCCTGCTTGAAAGGGACTCTTCTTTCTTCATTACTTATTCAATAAATCATCTTTTACATGCATCCTTAATGAGGATTGGGGTCACTAACATGTATTAGAAAATGCAATAGGTAGTTCTTTTTCGCATTAAAGTATATTCCTCACTGTTCTTGAGATCCATTGACGGCTCTTGGATACTCTCTCCAGTCTGGGAGGCCTCGTTTCCCTTTGTTGATCATTCAATGTAAATGTTTCTCCTATATTGGTCCATTCAGGATATATCTCGACTTAATATATACTTTGACATGGAACTTCTAGGTTTTCTCATATGACAGCATGATGCCTAGTAGCTTCACTTAAGATTACACGATGTGCATTAGTCGACGTTGATTAGGCCATTTAGATATCAGGGTATTGAAATACTCCTGTATGTACATGACTAGATAAGATTTGATTTATTGAAAACCTAAAAGTTCCTTGAGAAGAGCAAACATTTGCAGGCTGAATAATTTCCTCGAGATTTTCTCCGACTTGCCTCGTGAATCAGTAGGTTTTTTTCCCCGTTTATTCCGAGTTTGATAATACATGTACTTATTTGTCTATTCACTGTTTCTTTCTAGGTTTGCCTGAAAAAGCGGGGCCAGTTGTCTCTACACTGCTCTGGTTTGATGTTGTAGCACAAGGAATTTTGTCATGGGCATATGTCATCGACAAGTCCCTTTATTTTTCAGTTATTCATTTACTTGTTCCCGGTAGTTCTAGCATTATTCTTTGAGGCCAATTTTTTACCGTCAAAAATTTTACTTGCCGTTGTGAATGTAGAATGATTTGTATAAGTGAGTGATGATAATGACTACAGTTCTTCCCAGCCCTTATAAAACCATCTTTCGGCGATTTTTTTCTCTCCCTCTCTCCTCCTGCAAAATTGGTTGGATTGGAAACACAGTGTATTGGAATCAGATTGTATTTTTTGGAGAAAGGGAGCACCTTCTAGCCATTTCCAGAATTTTATTCTATTGCCATTGTACCTTGCAAATTACAATCCTCGGTACTAACTCTCTCTACAAAGATTGAATTCTTTCGGTGAATTCTTTTTTGAATACACATTTTAATTCAAAACTTGCAAGTTAGTCCAAACGTATTTTGTTAGTAATTGGTTTCGAAATTGAGTTTTTTTTTTGTTTTGAACGGCAGAAATTTGTTTAGAAATTGAGTTGAATTCTCTCTCATTCACCTTATATATCATGGTAATTATTTTGATGTTTTTGCATGCACAGGAAAAGAAAAATGCTTGTAATTCCAATGTGTAGTTCATACAAAAATGATGATGGGAAAAGAGTTGTACAACTCGCAATCCTAATTCTTGAAACATCACAACTTGCAAGTGGTGGCTAACTCATGCGGTAGAGCTCTTGGATGTCTCATACCGCATCCCGGGATCGAGTCTCATTCTCCCCTCCTCCATGTAACAGATTAGGAATGACAAATGACAAAAAAAAAAAAAAACACATCACAACTTATTTATAAGGACTTGCCTTGTTACAATTCATGGCTTAAATTCAAAACTGATTTATTGCGCTTTACGAGACATGTCATTCTCTCATAATAGATCGACTAAAAA
This sequence comes from Gaultheria prostrata, assembly GCA_036023075.1. Classification (NCBI taxonomy): domain Eukaryota; kingdom Viridiplantae; phylum Streptophyta; class Magnoliopsida; order Ericales; family Ericaceae; genus Gaultheria; species Gaultheria prostrata. Next base: position 23,900 of record JAXBDA010002238.1, on the reverse strand, counting down.
AAAACTTAATTCAATTTCTAACTTAAGTCAGAAATCGGAACTGTCTTGATAGTGGGACTAAACGGACTTTTTAGTCCTCGTATCATGGAGACTTTAATTTCTGCCTTCACATTATTCTTTGAGACTTGGTATGTGATAATGAGAAGTGAGAATAATATTCTCAAACATATATGTGGGTAGCCAACTACTTGGGGCGATGAGAACTCAAACATCCCGTAAGAAGGCCTCGAGTTCGAACCTCGTTTTATGCAAGGTGTTACTAACTTTCATACCGTGGAAGTCCCAATGTCCCATTAGGGTAATCGTGATTCCCATACCCTTTGTAGGTAACAACAATTGAAAAAAAATAAAAATCATAAGGTAGCCAGCCACTTGGGGCGATGAGAACTCAAACTTCCCTGAAGAAGGCGGCCACGAGTTCGAACCTCGTTTCATGCAAGGTGCTGCTAACTTTCATATCGTTGAGATCCCATTAGAGTAGTCGTGATTCCCGTATCCTTTCCCCGCATACATTGGCTAGTGTAGGTCACAACGATTGCAAAAAAAAAAAATTATAATTATAATAGGCTTGCATAGTTGCATTTCCATTTTTTTGTTTGTATGGAAAAAAATAAAGCCGATCAATCAATTAGCACTAGTATACTCCCAATATTCACTAGAACCGGTTTCCTGCCCGGCCCAGTACGGTAATGGTGAAAGATTGAACCGGATCGACTCGTCATAGTATTACAATGGGGTGGGAACGCACGGTTTTTTCAATGCGCTCCGGGAAAACGAAGTTCTAGGGTTTGTAATACAGTCCAGTCCTTTTACATGATTAGAAACCACATCTTCTGATTCATAAAACAGTTCAATCCCTTTCCCCAGGTCTCAAATCTCTCTCTCTCTCTCTCTCTCTCTCTCTCTCTCTCTATATATATATATATATATATAAGTGTTTGTATATGTATGTATAGGTGCAAATATACGTTTTTGTATACGTTTTATGTGTTCTGTTTGATAATCTTCATTTGCTGCCAGATCTTCTGTTTCATCGTTCGTTTACTTACCCCTCTCTCTCTCTCTCTTCCTTCAATTTGTGGTAGAGCGATTGTGGGTTCTTTGTTATGTATTTTGTTTAGAATTAGCTGTTTGTTGCTTCCTTTAATTTCTTACTCCCTTTGTATGAGAAAAAAAATTGTCCAACTCTTAAAAAACGAGAGCTTAAAAATAATGTAATTTTTTTTTTTATAAAAAAATCCTTACATTTTTAGCACAAATTGAAAGAAGTCGTTGATGTTTAATAAGTTGTGGAAAAATCTTTAAAATTTTCTCGACAATAACGTATTATTTTTGAGTTCTTATTTTGTGGACCGGGCATTCTTTTGGGGGATGAGGTAGTAATTTGGTATACTGAAGGAGAAAGTGGCATTAGGGTTTATGTGCAACTATAAAGTGGGGACTTTAGAGTGTGCTACCATAGGTTTGGATATTGAGCTACTTTTCTCCCCTGTTGTATTGGTAGTTCTAATTTCAGGTGCACTTCCTCTTCTTTTTTTTGACAATACAACACAATTTATGCACGGTTTAAGGGTTTTTAAAGGATATTTATGCTGGTTGATCTAAAAGTTGACCCACTGACCCTTAATTTGGTTTTGTTTTTTTAACAGCTCATTTCTTTTATTCTTACGCGAGAGAAACTGTACATTTTACAGCTAACTCATTGTATGTGTAAGCACTTTCAGATTGATATGTTTTAGTCGAAGGAAACAATAGGCAATTATAGACCAGTTAACTATTTGTGATTTGATGATAAATGTGCTATAAATTATTTGTGCTGTGATATTGTGGCATGATTGGTATCGTAGTCATTAGTAATTGCTACTGGTAATATTTAATCTTCATTTGTTATTTGGTGGAACCATATGATGCTATTGTCATTCCGTCTTCAATTCCCACTTCTTTTCCGCTACATAAGTTTTATAATATTTTTATTTTCAGAAAATAAAAGGAAGTCTGTATGGTACGTCAAAGATGAATATGTTCAAAAGATGAATTTTACAACTTGGCCTCTACTGTGTCATGTCCTTGTCTTGTGTATGCTTCTTAGCTCTAGGGTTATATATTAGTCTGCGCCAAAACGAGTTGTTGTGTCCTGTAAGTTTGTTGTCACCCTCTCATAAAAACCAAGTAAATGAAGATTTCCATGTGTGCTTGCCGGTAGAGTCTACTTATAGGCTTCTATAAAATCTATTTTGATCGGAAAGTGGCTGATTGATCTCATTGATGAGTGATGAATCTGTTTCTAACACATCCACTCATAGAAATTATATTTCTGTGTCTCTTTGAATTTGTATAATTTCTCTTTGCATTATTATTCTTTTCCTTTCTAGTTGTAGGGAAATTTGACTTTTGTATGTGTGCTTATTTGACTATACTGATATTGCCCATGTCTGTTGGTGATTGTTGTTCTTTTTTTCCTGCAGAAATAACCTTCTTTCCTTTGTTGAGAGGACAGTTCACAGGTCACAGATCGGTTTATTTTCAAATTCTGAATGGGTGATCCAGAAATTACCCTCCCACCTTCAAAGAAGAGAGCAGCCGGAAGGGAAATATCACGAGATAACCCCGGTCTGGATGACGATGAAGACTCTTCTGAACTAGAGATGGGAACTTTCAAGAAGGCTAGTGACGAGGTGCTGGCAAATAGAAGAATTGTCAAAGTTCGTCGTAATCAAACATCATCAACTCCATCAGTCCCTACTTCTAACCCTTTCGCGGGGATTCGCTTGGTTCCTCCTGCTGATTCCAAAGTTGAAAATGAGAAAACAGTTTCAGAAGATGTCAATGGAAAGAAAAATGAGAACTATGAAATAGTTTCAGAAAACAGGGCTGATGAGGCAGGTGCTGAGCCTGTTGTATGTGAGACAAAACCCGATAGTGTCGGTGAGGAGGGCGGCAAAGCTGGATTTGTGGATGAGAAAGCAACCGAAGTGGATAAAACGGAAACCGAAGTGGATAAAACTGAGTATGAAGATAACAAGGGTAACGAGGGTTCCATGAGAGAGAGCAAGGAGAAAAAGGATAATGGTGATGAAAATATAGAAAAGGGAGCAGAAGCTGGTGATGAAAATATAGAAAAGGGAGCAGAAGCTGCATCCTTGAGCTCTTTCCACCAACTTTCAAGCACCCAAAATGCCTTCACCGGACTAACAGGAACTGGGTTTTCCTCGTCTACTTTCTCATTTGGATCAATTCCTAAAGATGGATCTCCACCAGGTTCTGTTTCTTATCCTTCTTTTGGGTTGACTGTTCCCAATAATGGAAATTCTTCCCTCTTTGGTCAAGCAGGGGTTTCCGTTGGTGCTAAAAGTGAGGCAAGCGGAATCCCATCCATGCAGGAGGTTCCAGTTGAAACAGGGGAAGAAAATGAAGATGCTGTCTTTACAGCTGATTCTGTGCTATTTGAGTTTATTGAAGGCGGGTGGAAGGAGCGAGGGAAAGGAGAACTCAAGGTGAATGTCCCCACCAACAAACAAGGGATGGCCAGACTTGTGATGAGAGCTAGAGGAAACTACAGGTTGATTTTAAATGCGAGCCTATACCCAGATATGAAGCTGACTAATATGGAAAAAAGAGGCATCACTTTTGCCTGCATGAATAGTACTGGAGAAGGAAAGGGAGACCTTTCTACATTTGCTTTGAAGTTTAAGGATGCTTCCATTGTTGAAGAGTTTCGTGTAGTTGTCACCGAACATAAAGGCAAAACAGCTGCTGTTCTGAAAACACCTGAAAATTCTCCCAAGGAGTTAGATGATTGAAAGCAGTCGTTAGTTGACGGAGAACTATTATATCTTCTCATAAGGTTACTTCCAATATTCATTTCCTTTTCTTACGGTGGAGGAGGTTGTTTGGGGTTGGTAACTTGTATGGCCTATAGAGCAGGGTTAGCAGAGTCCTATCCATTTTGTTGTTTTTTTTAAATCCGGTAGACTTGTTCAAATTCTGGGTAATTCCTGGCTTCGGGTCGAAGTTCCTACTTTGTAGCTCTAAAGATATGGAAATCGCCAAACATAGTTTTCGGGTTGTCTGATATCTTGAGTCCTACATGAAATACCCGTCTTGCTGGTTGGATGAATCATTGGATTGCCTTTATCTGCAGATGAGTTATTTTTTCGTCACAGATCTATCGGTTTTCAAGTTTTTATATTTGGATCAGGTTGCCAGGTTTATGAAGTTAAGAACTTGAGAATAGTCTGATGTGCTATACTCTCTGTGATTGAGCTTTAAAATGCTTTCATATGTTCTAGTCTTCTGCAGGAAATGTGGATGTCCATGCCAAATTGCAGGTTTTCTATCCTGTCTGAAGGCTATGTTTGGATCTTCGATTTTTGGAGTGTTTCACAGACAGAGAAGATAAAAATCAATTTTTGGAGAGTGTTTCACATAGAGAAGATAAAAAGATTAAGAAAATATATTTGAACCTATCCGGGTTTTCCCTCAATCTTTTCTTGTTTATTTAATGTTATTATCAATTCTTCATGAACCCAAGATCCAAATGCAGATAGCGGGTTCAACAGTTCAAGTAAGATGAAGCATTCATCGGTTATTTTTATCCATGAAGCATATTTTGACATTAAATATTGCCTTTCCAGTTAGATTTGTTGCTCATAGTTTGTCATAGGTTTAAATTCGTTTGTAGGAACAACTAGGACTATCTGTCGTCGCATTCATGGGCACAACTTTTTGCACAGTCTTCAAATTCCTTCAAATCTGCAACATTAACAAATGCACATTCTCGATCTGCAACGTTAACACATCACATGAGAATCGTACAAATGCAACAATTTGGAGGAAAGTAACGATAGTAACCCAGATGTATAGCTAAGTTCTGGGTGTTGCATGGAGGCATTACCTGGTGTAAATTTGGAGCACTTCTGTTTTGCACAGTCGAAAGTGCATTTACCGGCGGCTTCAGAGGCAACCCCTCCTCTACACTTGGTTATTATGCACTTGATAAAGCACCAGGTAAAATAATTGGAACAAATGCTGCATTTGTTCCAACATGCCGAAACACAGGAACCTCCATTTACCTTCTGATCATCGGCTGCTGCCTCCACCACAAGTGCTAGAGTTACTAGCAGTACCGTCATCAATCCCATCCAAAAACCCGCAACACTTGATAATCTCCTAACTTGATTTCTAGCCATCTCTCTCTCTCTCTCTCCCTCTCTCTGTGAGTGAGCGCGCTTGCTTCCTTCCTTCCTTCCGTAGATAACTTGGGTTTGAGATTTTGTGCATAGATATCGTTGTTTGTATAGGCTCTATAGCTAGTTAAGCAAGTGATCGAGCATTAATCGAGGGATAATCTCTAACTGATTACATGAACATGTTTGAGATTTTTTGCATAGATATCGTTGCTTATAAAGCAAATCTCTAACTGATTACATGAATAAGACTTGTTACTGAAACAAAAATGACATACACACAACAAATCCTTATCCACATAACACTCTCACATAGGTGTGGGGTTCCTTTCTGAAATACTTTTGGATTTTGGAGTACCAGAGGATCCGGAAGTACTAAAATGGGTATGAACTTGTTTCAAACAAGTCAACTACAAAGAACAAAAAAGCAGTTTCCTTCATCTTTTGTACTTCTTTTTTGTGAAAAATTGAAAGTGCAGGCGCCACGTCACTTCCGACAGAGGGAGAAAATTTGTAGTGAACCCACTGTACATATGTCGGGATCGAAGTTAAGGACTCGATTGGATGTGGGATAAAATCTGGGTGGATTAAATATGGAGGGGGTATAAGATATTACTATTATTTATAGATGATGGACTTACATTGATGTGACTTTTATGGACGGAGGATAAAAAAAAGTAGTTAGTTTGGATGTAGATCTTATTTGATAGATCTCAATTAGTTTTATAATACAAAAATTTTGAAATTGTAAAAAACGTTATAGATTGTGAAATATATATAATTTGTTGAGTGACACGACTGCCAAAAATGGACCATTAATTTGGGATGGAGGGAGTATTAAAAAAGGTGGATACTTGGTTTGGTTGAGGGATAAAATTGGGGGATAATGTTGTTTGTAGTTAAAATGAGGAGAAGGGGGCATAACACACCCCTTATCCAGCCTGATAATTCTTAGATAGCTCATAGGGTGTCCAAAAATTATCATGCTCAAGCCCCTTACACCTGGATAGCATAGAAGGGGGGGAAACATAATCCGGGCGTGTTTTGGGGCCTCCCAAGTCCCAAACCAAGGCATAGAGGTAGGGCCCACCTCCAATCCGGGGGCCCTTCCCCGCATACAAGCAAGACCTAAGGTTCCATCAGTTCTAGGCGGTTGTAGGAATATGTTTAGCTCCAATTAGAGCTATGGGAAGTTCAAAACTCAAACTTGAACATTGTCTAATCGAGTTCAAATTTTCAACCACAGAACCAACTCTCATTAGTTTTTTTGTAGTACAGTAGTAGTTTACTAAGAGCATCCTTATCAGGAGCACTAAATTTAACCTCAAAAACACATTTTATACTTTAGTAGTCACTTTTTAAAAAATTCACAAAATCAGATTCTCTATTATAACTCTACTATATTAAACTATTATTTATTTTTATTCCTATTCCCCCAAAAAAACACTACACCTATCACGATCTCCCACTTGTCAAGAAAAGTAATAAAAAATGAGAGGTAAGTGAACAATAACTACTCAATTATGAGTAAACACTATAGCCAAAATAAAATTGGTAAGGGGAGATAGGTAGCCTGATTTTTTGAAATTTTGAGGGAGTTGGCTCTCTATTTTTGAGTAAAAGTTAATTTAGGTAACCACATATTGATGCTCTAACATTTATAGTTATTGCACTATTAAATATCGGTCTAAAAAATAAAAAATAAAACTAAACAAAATAAAAAGCATATTACACAAATATGATAATTTAATTGATAGGGGCCAATTAATATAGCGCTTTGCTCCAAATTTATTGGGCTCCCTACAAGTGGCAGTGGAATTGTGCACTCTTGATTAGTTAAGGTTGTATAAACTGGTTCGGACACCAAATAAAAAATATCTGAAATTATTCTAATTTAATTACTAGAAAATGACCAAAGTGGGCCAGATAATAATAGTACCAAATTCTTGGGCTGAACTGCTCCGGTTCTTTCCCAAATTGTAGAGTTGAGACTTGAGAGTCAATCCTTCCAATCCCTTGCATAAATTCCAGATTCGAAATCCGATATCGGTCTCATATATATAAAGCTCTCTGATTGGTGACGTAAATCGACTCCACCAAATCATACAGAAATCTAGGGTTTTGTTTTCCCCATACCTTACCCTAACCTTACGCAGATCAAAACCTCCAAATTCCCTCCACTTCGATTCCTTGTTCTTTTGCTAATTGGTCGTATATTAGTTGATAAAGTTTTGATTTTCGTTTTTCTTCAAATTTAGGTCAATTTAGGGTTTTTTTAATCGTTGGTTCTTCAAATTAAGGCCAAAGTTAGGTTTTTTGGTTTTTCGAAGGAGATGGCGGCTTCAGGGGAGGAAGAGGTGGATTACGAGAGTGATCCGGAGGAGGCGAAGCGGTCTCTAACGATGCGGAGGAGAGAAGCGAGCGATGACGAGGAGGAGAGAGAAGGCGATGAGGAGAGAGAGAGGAAGGTTGACTCGAGGGCTGTGATTGAGTCGTATGTGGAATCGGACGGCCAGGGGGCGCCGGCCGAGTACGAGGAAGAAGAATTGGAGATGGAGGAAGAAGAGTTGGAGGATTATGAAGAAGAAGAAGAGGAGGACGAGGTATTAGTATTAGTACATGAAGAAGATGAGGTGAGAGGAGGGGGAAATAGAGGTGAAGTTGTTGAGATTGTGGGGAATAAGGAATTGGAGGAGGAGAGAGGGAGGGAGACTGAGGGAGTGAATCAGGTTGATGAGGAGGGAGCGGAGGGAGAGAAGAAAGAGAATGAACCATTTGCAGTGCCAACCGCCGGTGCTTTCTACATGCATGATGATAGGTTTCGAGGCAATGTCGGTGGGCGAAACAGGTATTGGCATCGAGTTTAACCTATGAACAATAAGTACTTCTAAAATCCTGGCATGGTACTTCTAAATATTTACTGGATAGCCAATATATATCAAGCCGTACCAATACAAGATGAATTCAAGTTGATAAAGGCTTCATGTCTGTGCTTAGCATGATTCTAGCATAAAGATTTTGGTCCATAGGTTCTTTAGTATAAGGATGATATTAAACTTTGATTTGTACCCACAGTTTTTTGATGTTGGATTCTTACTCGCATAAGTTATCTAGCTATTTTACTTATCAAAAAAAGAAATAAAGAAGTGTAATTATTACGTACATTGCCCTATACAACTTTTATAGCCGTATACGTACCCCACATTTTTTAGGTTTTACCATACCGACAAACCTGTATCGTAGTCGTACCCGTTCACGTGCTTCTTAGGTTTTGATTCTCAGTGGTTTATAGAGCTAATTTATGTCTCTTTGTGTATTTTTTGAGGGTTCTGTTTTCTGGATCGAGTTTGGAGAGCCATATTGTTGAATGGGCACTTGGTTTACTGAAGGGGGTATTAGTGGATGTTTCTTGTTTGTATGCTATGCATATGGATGCAGTAATTCGCAGTACTGCAGACAAGACAAATTTCACGAAGAAGACATAAGGCTTTTACTAGATGCGAATCTGAAGCATTTAGGGCCTGTCTGTTTGATGGAACTAATAGTGAAGCGATGTACAATCTCATTGAATTGCTAGTCATGAGAGTAATAATATCATACACCCTCTGTATTGTATATCCCTTACTTTAATCTGGATCATAATAATTTCAGCTAAACACTGGATATGTGGTCCCCTTGAATATATAGTCCAATCGGATGCTCATATCGGCTCAAACAAGTGGGCCCTTAGTGGTTATGATATTAACTTGGCTAGTCGCATACATGAGCAAAGTTTAGATACATTAAGTAGCATTCTACTTCGTTATGCATCTCATAATCAGTAACACCACAATACAACAAGGAGAGAAACTCCAAAATTCATTTACCTCACGAACAAACAAATGTAACTTTCTTTATTACTCAATAATTATCTTGCAAATTTTCAAATATACACCAAGCATTGGCTCTAACATTTCTTGAGATGTGCTTGACAAAGGATGGGTGTCGGAGTTCTGCCCCTAATGTAACCTACAAAACGACAAATAATAAAATACTAGACACAACACCACGTGTTACCTGACGTTGCTTTTCTGTACCTGACATGTGTCAGACGATGCTATGGCAGCTAAAATGGAGTGTTGGTGCTTCATTGAACGACATGTGCAGAAGTCAAGAGATTTATTTTTCATTTTGTTGAGAAATAAATGTCAGGAGACTTATTTTCAGTTGTTGAAAACTAAAGTTATGAAACAAATTAAACCAAGCATTGAGCAATGATGTATGAAAAATTGAGAAACTTGAGGAATCATGTTGTGCATGTGGAGTAACAATCAGTATATTTGGAGGAATGACTAACAAGTGATGGGACATTTTATGGATTCTTGTTGCTGGAGAGAAAATTGCTTGCGCTGTAATGATGACTCTGTTATTGGGGCTTTAGAGTATTTTTCCAGGCAATGGTGACTCTGTTCTGTCCTCCTCCAGATACAACGCTATATGTAACTTCTGTGGTTTGTTTTTATCATCATGTATTTGCCATAGACATAAAAATCTGACGCCTGAATGTCTTCTTTTTCCATTAGTTCTTTGTCATCAATCTTTGTTTTTGGTTGTCCGGAAATATGTCAGTATATCTCCGAGTTCAATGACGCTATCCTGCTATGTATTTGTTTTATTGTTCCTATCTGTTTAGGCGGACATTTGTTGGAAAGAGGCTGTGGGAGTCAAAGGATGAGAGAAAATGGGGGCATGACAAGTTTGAGGAGATTGCTGTCCAGGATCGGCACTATGAAGAGGTTAAGATTTCATCGGGCTGTCTGATTGTTGAATTGCTCTGAATGACACCATCTGAAAATATGTTTACTAAATATTTGGAGTTATAAATTTCAGGGTACAAGGAATTCTAGAGGTCGTTATCGGGCACGTGAGAAAAATCGAGGTGCAGATCGTGGATATCCTAGTGGAGGAAACAAGTCAAAAGCATACAACAATAACAACCAGAACCAGGGGCCAAAGAGTGTGAGAGGCAGAGGCCCTAGAAGGTATGAGCCTTCTCGAAAGAACTATGGTGGAGCACCTCCAATGCCAAATAAAAAGTGAGTATATAATACATTTGGAATTTATCAACTATTCCATTTCTCAGTTTTGATCAAGCTTAGTTGAATCATGTGCTGTACTTTGCTGTATTTAGTAGATCTGGGAAGCCAATGGAGAAAACTTTGCATGATTCTTCTGAGAGAGAACCTATGGCGTCATCAAATTCAAAATCTGACCCGGCTCCTTTTAGGAAGCAACATTTTGCTTCAAGCTTGAATTCTGCTTCCCCTCCATTTTATCCTTCTAGCTCTTCCAACAAAGAACCCAGCTTGACGCTGAAAAGGGATGAAAAAGCTATGAATCGTAACCTTCCAAATAGCAATACAATGGTGCGAGGGAAGAGTGTAGTTGGTTCCGTTGGCATGGAAAAGCTTAATATCAATGACTCTACTTCTGCAATTGGTGGGAAGCCTTCAACCAGCTCACCGTTGCCATTTTCTGGATCTTCTTTAGTGAATAATACTCGACCTCTTCAGTCAAGGGCTCAGGGGAGAGGTGTAGCCCCTCATAACCAAGTCAACAGAGCTTCTCCGCCTACTCAACTCCATAATGTGCAGCGAAATCCAGTTCAAACTCGAGTTCAACCTTCATTGCATGCCTCTGTTCAGCAATTAGGACCGTCTCCTGGTAGTGAATCTCAGACTTCATCTCCACCAAAAGCGGCTTTGTCAATGAAGTCTTTTCAACCTACAAAAGTGGGGTCTCCTTCAGAATCAGGTAAATCCAACACTGCATTGGTTGGAAAAGGAAGAGGCGGCATTCAAGCCAGCGGAAGGGGTTCTTTTCTGTACGGTGGGGCTCAGGTTATGGGAGTCTCTGGTAATATGGGCAGTGGTCACGGTGATCCAAACTTTGCGTTCTTACCAGGTGAAGCTTCACAATAATGTTTTACTCGTCAGATAGTTAAATACAACCCACTGAACTGCCATTTTCAGAATGCCCTCATTTGGCAAGAGTGACAGACGTGAGCCTAAGTTCAGTTTCATTTAGTATCAATTTTGAGTGTTAAATCCCATCCACCCATTCTCTGCAAAACTTTTTATGGTAGTTAATAAATTGTCGACTCTGAAGCTTTTCAATATTAGCTATTAAGATTTTAAAATGTATCAAGATTTCAAGATTATTGCTTGTTCTGTTAAGAGTTTGCTTAATGATCTCCCACAGATTGTTCTAACTTTTTTGCAATTGTATTTTATGGTTGGCTTGCAGTTATGCCGTTTGGTGGCCAGCATCCTGGTGTTCCGGCTGTTGGCATGGCCTTCCCTGGTTATGTTGGACAACCACAACTTGGAATGGGAAATTCTGAGATGACTTGGTATTACAGTTTTCTGTTTTCTCAAGTGTTATGTTATTTGTTGGCGTTTTTTCTGCTTGGAATTCTTAGGCTTTAGTCACAGTTTAGTTTCACATATGCCTTCTGCTTTTGTGGTTCTGATTAACCTACCAGTTTTTTTAATTATCTGAATCATACATCTTAGATGCTTGTCATTTAGGAATTTAAGAATCTTAACAAAGGTTTGGTTGCGAGGCTATCCCATTCTTAAGCTTTTGGGATAATCGGGAAAGCATACAGATTGTCCAAAAGCTACCCGTACAATAATAGAATCTTAGCAGTTGGCTGTTGAAATTTGCATTGAAAATTGAGATGTTAGAGTTGCTTGTCGAGCTGCTAGAGAGTCAAAGAGCTAGTCCTTGTAAGGTTTTGGAGTTGGCTAAATTTTCGTGGCATAGTTGAGTTTTTTTGAAGTTGACTGTCAACTTCCAGAGAATTGTGGAGGTCTTACTGGAGTTTTGGCTGCCCCAATGTAAAGAATAGGAAGGCGTGGCATGTTTCCTCTTTGACAATCTCTTGGCATATGGAAGGAGAACCATTGGAGGACAATTGAGGGATTAAAGTTGCCCATATATTGTTTGAATGGATCCGTGCCTTTGTGTAACCCTTTTTTTCCTTTTGCTGGATGGTAGAGGATTGACCTTTCTCTGTTTCGGCCATTTTTGTTTTATAGGTGATGTATACATTCTTGTGGGTGTACGTACATACTTTCAGATTATGAGCTTTCTGAGTGTACATGGTTTTCCCATTTTTGTTGCAATGGGAAAGTGATTAAACGTAGATATGGAAATGGAGCCATCAATAAGGATGAGATTACAAGTCTACTTCTACTGGGTTACGGTCACAATTTATGTTTAACTTGTGGCATGAAAGAGGGAGTGGACTGATGCATACTGCAGACAGATAGAAGGGAGGAGTTGTGTCATGTGAGTGTAGGATTGGAGGGTTGAATATTTGATAGGACAGTGAGTGTGAAGCTTGTGTCCTCTGGCTCCCTAGAAAGGTGTAACAAATTCAGTGTGATGCTTGTGTCCTCCAGCTCCCTAGAAAGGTGTAACATCTATTGCATCAATTTTGGAAGTTTTGTATGGCCGAGTGTTTCGATCTTCAGCACTGTAGTTTTTTGTATTTCATTTTTTATTTGAACATCTAAAGGTGGGGGTGACACTAATGCTTAATGCATCGACTTTGTATTACGCGTTTCAAGGGTCCACAACTGTCCTTCAGTCTAATCCTGGTTGAACTTCCGTACCCACACTTTTGTGGTAATGCAGTTCTTAGAATTAAGAAGAGATATGTCGATCCTTTTCTTATCTAAGGTGCTTTCTCCATGGCCCCTCACTGTCTTGGAGACGTTTTCACCATACACAACCGTAGTAACATTTATCTGCTAAATTAGAAATTCGCTATTTTGCTTTAAAATCTTATTCTCTTAACTTTTTGATTTTGTTATTCTTTATGTTGATTTATGGGTTTTTTATATCATTTTTGTTTTCAGGCTACCAGTTTTGGCTGGTGCTGCAGGTGCTTTGGGGGCAGCATATTGTTCACCTTATCTTGCTGTTGATGGTGCTTATCACTCCCGCCCATCGGGACAGACATCTTCTTCAGGAGCTTCCAGGTTAGTTGCATTGGTTTTCTACTCTTACAATATTGTTCTGAAATTCAAATTCAGCCTTTTTTCCGGCTATCTTTGCTTTCATCGCCTCTAAATGTCTGATTACTGAAGTTTTTGTTTTGCTTCTGAGTCAATTATTAAGATGATTACTTCAAGCTACTTTTCCAAGGTCCTGCAAGAATAGTGTGAGAGAGCTTAGAACTCTTATGAGGCCCTGAGTTGGGATACCACTCCTCTCTTCTCTTTATATATCTTTAATTGTCATGTGGCTCTTTTTCCAGATGTAGGTTTACAAGATACTTTCAAATTAGATGGATTTGGTTTGATATGCTTTTGCGTTCATTCGTGATCCCAAAAGAAGAAAAATTCTTCTTATTTCAGTTGCAGAATTTATAGGCTGGATTCTGTCAGTCTGGGTATCCGTTCACGACGTGCTTCATTTGGCTCAGGGGTACCTCACTTGGTAGAGCTTGGCTCTTGCATCTGGGTCATTTTGATTTTTGGGTGGATGTCTAACTGTGTAGGCACTTGTAAGATCATGTAATCTTATGGGGATAAATACATCTTCTTAACCAAAATGGAGCAGTGTTCTAAAAGAAGGTCTGGAAGGCCGAGTACTCGTCGCCTAGGCGCTAGAAGGCCCCTCTCCGACTGACCCGACTAATTGCTCGATTAGGCGCCTAGTCTAGCGAGTTTGAGAACCTTGAAATGGAGGGTAGAGGACATATTCCTTTGTGTGAGGGTTCTCCCGTGAATAGATTGGGGGGATCCTGCAGGTTAGAGTATAAGGGCACGTGGTTTGGAACGAAGGTACTGGGGAGTTTGAATCCCTCATCGTTAAACAAGTGGCCGAAAAGGAAGGACTTGAGTCATCCATCATGCCTTCAAACACTTTTTGCATTTATAAGTCTCAAGCGGCGCATGTCTCATTATTTTCTCTCATCATTTTGTGAAATGCTCCCTCTCACTGGCGACGACAGAGTTGGTTCGGTGGCAGCCGACCCCACGGGAAAAAAATAATATTACTACTATTATATTAACTTTTTTTAAAAAGAACCCTTTAAATTTGGTGGTGACATCATTGGATAACTCCTAAAAGTTCATAAAAGTTGCTTCTTTGTGTGACTTGTTTGAATCGTAGTCACTTGTTTTGTTCTTTTCATAAGGAGTGGTTGATCTGTCTTGCTAAGTTCAATCCGTTTGATTTTTTTCTCCACTACAACTCATGATGCCTGAGGATCAACTTGAGAACTACATTGTTGATGTGCGCTCATGTGATGATTTTATGGAAGCAATCGAAGTTGGTGACCTTTCTAGAAAGTTGGTGGAGACAGAGAGATGTATTTGACAGTATTGACCTAGAGACCATAATGCAACGATTCCAGAACGCGAAACTGTGTCAAATGCAATTGTAGAAGTTTGATATATGCCTTTCGAAGATATCTTTTGTTTATGAGGTTGAGCTTTAAATGTGATTTTTGTTGGAACAAGATTTTGAGTTGTCATTACTGTGATGTTTTTCTTTGATTTATGCTTGGTAAAAGTATTTGATGTTGTCGCCACTGCTCCCTCTCCAGTACTTAATTCTATTATTTTTCCGCTCTAGTCAAGCATAGACTTGTGGCATGACGTGTGAATGAACCATCAACATGGATATGTGATTTGAGTTCCTTTTTCTTTGAGAAACTTGCTTTAATTGCTGATGGAAATTAGCAACTTCTTAAAGCAAAAAGGGATTACTTCGTTTTTGTTGTATTTTGTGTTTTAGTATGCTTTCAGTTTGATTTACCAGAGATTAATATGCAGTCTTCTGTTGTTTTCAGCAAAGAAAACAATGCCAATAAGCCCAACAATGAGTGGAAGCCTTCACAGAGATCTGGTAATATTCTTTCTGATTCTCTGAATGATCATACTGGCTAGGACTTACGTAGGTTGAATTCACTATTTTCCATTTGGTCGTGCTTTAACATACCCTTCTTGTATCCAGAAGCAGCAAGTGATGAGTTCGGTCAACGACAAAAAAATACCAGAAGGTAAGTTGAATGTCACAATCTATTGTCAATGCAGAATATACCATTTCCTGCTGTCATCTCCGCTTAGATTCCATTTCTACCTTATGCTGTAATTGTCTCTGGTTTTCTTATTGGATCTATGTGTGTATTTATATATATTTTTACTCTCTGTGCAGATATACAGAGATGAATTTTGGCCAGTGAACCTCATTTATCATACATATTTGGATAAGCTGATACAGGTAAAAAAATTCTCAATTAACTCCTGCACTTTTTGGTGCTTCTAGGTTTCTAATTTCTGACTAGGGATTTCCTGGTGCTGCAGGACTCCTGTCAGGCTCATTGTGATATCCAGCATTTGTTCTGGAGCACTTTGGGCCGCAATATATTCCATGATAATTAAGGTAACACTTTGTTCTGGAGTACTTTGCAGTATACTTGTTTATCTAATTAATACGTGGCTGATTGACTATAAGAAGGACCCATGTGTTTGTATGGTCCGGCATGAGGCCTAGTTAAATCATCTCAGTTCCTTTGGACTCTCAGACCTGACTTTGCAAGAATTGCACTTTGCAGTTCCGGTTGTTACATCGATGCCAATTATTGTGGTGTATCTACATAATATCCAGGATTTCCTGATCCATTATGTAGATTGATGACTAGATGTTCTTCTATATATGCAGTTGTAGATTTTAAATATGAACATGTGTTTGCATTAAGTTTTTGCTGATAAGTGGAGAAACTTCACACACATGAGTGATGCCTTGGTCCCTTTACTGGATTCTATTGTGAAGTTATGTCGTTCAGTATAGTTCTCCGAACTTAGATATGCTATTGAAGCATTTTCTCCATTTTAAATCTCTCTCTCTCTCTCTCTCTCTCTCTCTCTGTGTGTGTGTGTGTGTGTGTGTGTGTGTGTGTGGGTGTGTGTGTGGTTGTCCCTTTACTGGACTGGATTCTATTGTGAAGTTATGTCTTTCGGTATACTTCTCCTAACTTAGATATGCTATTGAAGCATTTTCTCCATTTTAAATGCCTCTCTTTCTCTCTCTCTCTCTCAGATATATGATGAACGCCTAGCTCATGCTGTGGACATTTAAAGGAAAACATTGCAGCCTGTGCCGGGCAGCAGTTCTTTGTGCAAATGTGCGGTATGAATATGCATCAAAGAATTAGAGAACCTTGTAGTTTTCCGGATGGATCTTATGAATTTGTCATAGTTGTGATATTCTTTTCTGCCGTTCTTGTCTTCCGTTTCAGGTTTTCCAGTGGCTTGTTTTTCTTGTGAAGCTTTGTGAGAATTGTTGGAAGGCTTCTTCCAAAATTAGACATTAACATATAATGTGAAGACGGGGTTATTGTGCAGCTGCTACTTGTTGGAATCTCATTGGTTTTTATTTGTGTATGGTGTTATTGGTGGGCCTTACAAATTTATTGGTCATTATCCTGGTTTGAGGGTTAACTTATGATGTAGAGGATTTCTTGTTTAATTTTGAAAGATTTTGGGTTTTAATAGGATTTCTGTGTTGGGTGTGGGATTGCTTGGTTTTGTAACTTTCCTGGTGCTTTCCATCTTTATTACCTTTCGTTTATCGATCTTCTTCAGATCTAGGGGTACCATGATAACGTCCATTATTTTTACTAACAATGATTTAGTAAAAGTACTGGATGTTACCCTGTTACGGGATACCCCTAGATCTGAAGAAGATTGATCAAAATACTGGATGTTACACAATGATTTAGTGCCCGTTTGTTTGATGGTATTAGTAACGAAGAGAGACATTCACAATCGTATAAGATGTGTACACCTACCCCATTAATAATGATGAGATTAACCATATAACACTCTTATCGTATTTATTTTGTACTACCAGGTAAGCGTATCCGGTACAAGCAAATTTTGATCAAATGCTGAGTATGTGGTTTAGTTGATGCATATAACTATATAGGATCTCCTAAGAGAGGAGATCCCTTAACAAGCCAAAATGCGGGAGTCTTGACGTGAGCCGTTGGATGAGATCCAACGGCTGGGATGAGAGAGACTTAAAACATTCAATGGCTGGGATGAGAGAGACACTTGAAAGTAGTTCGCGGGTCAAAGGGTTAAAAGAGTGCGGGTCAGGTTGCCGATTTTACCAACATGGGTCACCTCTTTCCACTTGTCCCTTTCATTTTGTTCATGTTAGAGAGAGAGGGAGAGAGAGAGACCTCTGATTTTGATTCCAGAATTCGTGACTTCTTCTTCGTTGTTGATCGATGGATTTCTTCTTCTTCTTCGTCTTCTTCTCTCTCTCTCTCTCTCTCTCTCTATATATATATATATATAAAGTACATTTCCAGTCCGGACGTCCATTTCCAGTCCGGACGTCCGGACTGGAATAAAATCCGAACCACTGTGTTTTCGTCATTTTCCGAACCAAATCTCGACGATCCGAACCGTTAGATGTGTTTAAAACATGTTTTTAAGGTATATAGCATTTTTAACAAAAACTGCTCCGATCAAACCCTTCCGAGTGTTTTATTTTAACAAATCATCGCGTTGGATCTTAAAAACACGTTTTAAACACATCTAACGGTTCGGATCGTTGAGATTTGATCCAGAACATAGAGGTCTGGATTTTATTCCAGTCCGGACGTCCGGACTGGAAGGCCACTATATATATATATATAGCCCCTATAGGATCCAGACTGTATATATATATATTGATATACAATAATGATCTCCTAAGGATTACCTTAGCCAAATAAAATGCGGACCTACCATTTTTCGATCGAATTTTGATGATCCGAACCGTTCAATGTGTTTAAAACACATTTTTTACGGGTACCCGCGAGGAATCACCAAAAAAAATGACCGGGAAGGGCTTCATCCGAGCACTTTTTCACACAGGCCGTAGATAAAGCTTTATGAAAAAGTGCTCAGATGAAGCCCTTCCCGGTCAATTTTTTGGTGATTCCTCGCGGGTACCCTTAAAAATGCGTTTTAAACACATTGAACGGTTCGGATCATCAAAATTCAATCGGGAAATGGATGTCTGCATTTTATTTGGCTAAGGTAGTCCTTAGTAGATCATTATTGTATATATATATACGGGCTCCGGGAGTCCGGACCTCCACGTTCCCGATATTTTTTTTATGATCCGAACAGTTTTTGTGAAAAACTGCTCGGATCAATGCGTTTTAAACACATTGAACGGTTCGGATCATCAAAATTCAATCGGGAAATGGAAGTCCGCATTTTATTTGGCTAAGGTAGTCCTTAGGAAATCATTATTGTGTATATATATATATATATATAGGCAAAGTTTCTAGTCCGGGCTCCGGGAGTCCGGACCTCCACGTTCCCGATATTTTTTTATGATATATATATAGGCAAAGCTTCTAGTCCGGGCTCCGGGAGTCTGGACCTCCACGTTCCCGATATTTTTTTTATGATCCGAACAGTTTTTCTGAAAAACTGCTCGGATCAAGCCCTTCCCGGTATTTTTTTTTGATGATTTCTCGCGGGGCCCTTAAAAACACGTTTTAAACACATTGGACGGTTCGGATTTTGTAAAAACAATTTTTAAAACCTTCAAAACACCTAACCTGACTGGAAGCTAGCCGTATATATATATATTCTAATGAGGGCTCCCTCATTTTGCTACAATGAGGGACTTAGCCTTTTTCCAACTTTCCGGATCAAATTTCGACGATCCGAACCGCTCAGTATTTTTAAAATATGTTTTCAAGGTCCAACGCAAGGATTCGTAAAAAAAAAAATATTCGAAAGGCCTTGATCCGATCAATTTTTGATAAAAACGCTATATATAACTTTTTTTTTATCAAAAATTGATCGGATCAAGCCTATCCGAGTATTTTTTTTTTACGAATCCTCGCGGTGAAACTTAAAAACATGTTTTAAACACATCTAACGGTTCGGATCGTTGAAATTCAATCCGGAAATGAAAGTCCCTCACCCTAGCAAAGTAAGGGAGCCCTCATTGGATCCTTGTTGTATATATATATATATATATATATATAAGCATTTTTTTTTTTTATCTGGAAGTCATTTCATTAAAAAGGCCCGCAAGCCAAGCCAACCGGCACTTACAAGATTTCAGAACCGATTGAGCAAACTTGATTTGTTTGGTTGAAATGGAAATCCTTTCTCTAGTTCCACCACTCCCTTTGTGGCATTTAGAAGTTTTGAACCACTAATCCTTGCGTTGAGTTATTGTATAATGTCATAGATATGAAATTCTACAGCTAGATAACCGCTTTAATGAGGTAAACACTGAGTTGCTTTTTAAGTATAGCTTTTTGGGGTCGATTGTGAACACGATTATAGGTTATGAAGGTCTTATGAATATCTACTTAGCTATGTACTTTTTGTTTGACATTAGTGTAGCTTTTAGTAGGGGTGAGCATGTCTGACACGAAAAATAAAATAAAATTTATTTAATTGAGTTAAAAATAAACATTTTTATGAGTAATTTTACACATTAGACATCAGTTTAAATGAATTGTCAAGTAAAAAAATAAAAATTCAGTTAAAAGTAGGACATTTTGACATGACATGACAACAAAAACCCAAACATGACACTAAAGATTTGGTGAGTTCAAAAATGATGTGGGAATTGATAAATAAGATTTTGATACATAACACGAAAATGACATGAAATTACTTGTTGCCCACGCCTAGCTTTTAGGGGTCAAGTGTAATTGAAATTGTATGTTATTAATAGACATACTTTACTCCTTTCTAAGTATTTCCCATGTCAGTGTATTTTTTTCCTTTTTTTTAAACCGCTTGTATTTTTCCCTTACTGTTATGCTTTAAGTAATTGACCTTATTGCCACTATGTTCTGGCTCCAACCCCTGTTTATAACTATTGGATATTTATCTGGTACATGAAAATTTTGATCAAATAATTTTGATTTAATACCGAGCATGTGTTTGAATTGGATAGACAAGTTAATTAGTATATTGTATTCAATCTTATATATGTAATTTGATGCTACAATCAAACTATATTCTTATTGTATATAGATTTCATACATGTATAACTGAATACTTGTCTGGTACATGAGAATTTTGATCTATATAATACCGAGCATATGTTTCTATTGGATAGATAACTTAGTTCTATTATACTCAATATTACATAATTTGATGCTACAATCAAACGACACTCTTATTGTATATAGATTTCATATTAAGTGATCGAGCATGTATAACAACTGAATACTGTCATGATCTATACAATACCGAGCATATGTTTCTATTGGATAGATAACTTAGTTATATTAAACTCAATATTACAAAATTTGATGCTACAATCAAACGACACTCTTATTGTATGTAGATTTCATATTAAGTGATCGAGCATGTATAACAACTGAATACTAACATGATCTATGTAATACCAAGCATATGTTTCTATTGGATATATATCTTAGTTCTATTATACTCAATATTACATAATTTGGTCCTACAATCAAACAGGGGCGGTCGCCCCCGCAACAAAAAGAAAAATCTCTAGTATTATATAGAAAAAAAAAAAAATTCTATGAATTATATAGGCTCACCCTTGCAAAGTATTTTGAAAAAAAAAATTCGCCCCTACGTAGTGAAAGTCCTGGCTCCGTCCCAGAACAATGCTCTTATTGTATATAGATAGATTTCATATTAAGTGATCGAGCATGTATAACAACTTAATGCTGATATAATCTATGATTCTATATAATACGGAGCATATGCTTTTATTGGACTTAGTTCTATTATACTACTTAATATCATATAATTTGATGCTACAATCAAACCACACTCTTACTATATATGTTATGTAAGTATTGAATGTTTATCTGGCCGGTACATGAAAATTTTGATAAAATACTGAGCATGTATTTCAGTTGGATGCATAACTTGATTATACAGTATTATATTCACTCTTACGTAATTTGATGCTACGATCAAGCAACACTTTTATTGTATACATATCTTATACAGTCCGGCTCAAGTAAGGGATCCCGTTCAAAGTTACAGTGCGGACCTCTTATTTCCCGATAGAATTTTGATAATCTGAATATATGCAGTTTTATGAAAAAATTGCTCGGATCAAGCCATGGTCTTTTTTGTTGTTGTTGTTGTTGATTCCTCACGCGGACTCTTAAAAACACGTTTTAAACACATTAAACAGTTATGGATTGTCGAAATTTAATTGGGATTTGAGAATTCGGTGACTCCCTTTATGGTCTTATTTTCCTTCCCAACATAAGTTGTAACCAGTAGACTATTTTTAAATGTCTACTCCACTATCTTATATATTGGGCTCTAGGCTTGTTTGACCTTACTGGTAATAAGGTAGAGTCGCCCCTGATCTTCGAACCCGATCGAAACAAACATGTAACTACAAAATAAAAGCCCCTCAATCTGCCAGCCAAAATCATCCCACCAGCAAATGGCTAGCTCTGGATTGATCGATCTCAAGTAAAAGAAGGAAAAACAACATCACAACATCGCATACCACACTGTACTTTGCAAGTAAAAACTTGTATTAATATTATGATTGAGGATTTTGTTGTACCAAAAAATTCCTCTTCTAGTTTTCCCTTCGAATTCAAATCCGGATTTCTCTCATGCAACTAGTAATGTCCACTTGCGGAAGCGGGGGCCCAGTAGTGAGCCAAACCCACTACAGGTTGTAGTGAGTGTATCTGGGCCCTCCAAAGTGTTTTGGATGGTCTGGATTTTAAATATAACTATTCGTGCAAACAGTTGTGCGAATAGTTTATTTAAAATCTGAACCGTCCAAAGTCCAATACAATAATGAAGGACTCTCAAACTCACAACACCTGTAATGAGTTGCTCACTACAAGCCCCCGGTTCCGTCCACATGCACACCTCAAATATTCTACGTTTCTTTTTCTAGTTTAGTCCCTCCTCGAATTCAAATCCTGATTCCATTTATGCAACTAGTAATGTCCATATGCACACCTCAAATATTGCGTTGGCTTAAATTCTGCCATTAATAGAATCATTATTGAGCCTAAAGATCATCATAAGTTTGTTGGAAAGTTAATTTACAAAAGTCCATGCTGCTCATCCTAGGTGAAGACTGAAGAGGTTTCCATTTTCCAAGGTACTAACTCCAACCTTAAAAGTTTAAAACGAGATTGACGCACGTTCAAGTTGACTGAGCCCTCACTGCATGTACAGGAGTGACCCCTCACTGATGGTGCTCGCTCAGCTAAGATATGTTCAGCCAATATCTCATAAGACTCGATCGTAACTCCTCCTCATGAAGAAATTTATAATTCTCTTGACAGATCATTCTCTAATGTAAGTAACAAGATACGGTTTTGATAAAAATAACTAGTGGGGCGCTTAGGTACAAATGTCTAGACTAAGCTCTCTCACGTTAACCGAATACATTAGGAGGTCAAATAATCTCTACATAAAACAAAATCGAAAAAGTAGTTTACATTGTCATTTGCGGATTTAAAACATAAATAAATTTTGGTCAATTTTGATTGTCGAATTCCAGCCGGGTAAATATACAAAAGAAGCTTTTAATAGCATTATTAAAGTGGACCCCGTGGGATACACACTGATAAAAAAATGCAATAGGTTATCAAATAGGTAATTTTAGCAAATGAATAAGCAACTTGCTAAAATCAACCAATCACCCATTTGATTTTATGGGATTTCCATAAAATCAAATGGGAAACAAGGCCATAGTAAGTTGAGGACCTTAAATTAAAAAAGTTAAATTTGATTACATGCTAGTATTAAATTTCATCCATGTAATATTAAAAAAACTTAAAATCAAATGGGTGAAATAATAAATAATACAGTAGAACATGCGTCATATAAAGACTTATTTTGGCCTAAAAAGTTAAGTAAGTTTTTTGTTTTTTGAGTTTCAGAAAGTCATTTATTTTGGGCTAATAAGTAACTTCTACAGCTTTTTAGGCCAAAATAAGTCAAAAACTTATTTTGTTTTCCCCCTTAACAAGTTATAAGGCAAAAAACATGCTTAACTTTTTAGGCCAAAATGTCATTTGTAAACTCTTTTTTTTTTTTTTTTGTCATTCGTCATTCCTAATTTATTGAATGGGAGGGAATGTGACTCGTTCCCGGATGGAGTGTGGGATATCCAAGAGCTTTACCGCATGAGCTAGCCACCACTTGCCATTTGTAAACTTTAAAAAGTCAAATTTCGTTAATTGCTAATTGAATCCTGACTGTGTAAATGCAAAAATACTACTCCCTCCCCTCCGTCCCATTATGTTAGTTCTCTATTTCATTTTGGGATGTCTCAAAATATTAATCCTTTTTGAAAAGTTAAATAAAAAAGTGTGTTGATTTTCAACATTTAACCTTCAAAAATAATTAAAAAATAACTTTTTAAGTGGGATTCAGGTGGTAGTGGAAATCAATAGTAGTTTTCAAGTGAGAGATGTATTTAATACTTGTCTTCTAGCAACCCCAACAAACTCCCTAAATTGGCTCTCATCCCTATTTTAGGGAGCCAAACCCCAAAGTTAGGCTCCAAGAGATTCCCTAAACCCCTCCCTAAAATACAAAAATGAATAGTGCCTCCCTAAAAACCCTCCCATTTAGGGAGGCACTATTCACTCCCTACCCATTTTTTTATTTTTTCTCTCTCCTTCCCCTGGCTGCTTTTTCT